>CM038797.1:27126925-27224902 GCA_021764765.1 Vicia sativa
CAAACACAATATCTTGGAGAAGCATATCATGTGGACCATCTCTTCTGCAAAACCAAACTAACGTAGAGCTAGAGAAGGGTCAGTAAGAATACCTCCCTTATACAAGTAATGTACATTAGGGAATTCTCCATAACGCTCGATGAATGTGAAGTCCTTTGAGAGAAAAGACTCCAACGGATATCCGAATGAGAGAGTGACATTAATCTTTGAGACCATCTCAACCTTTGTTCATTCTTCAAATCGATGGAGGAAGGTGCGTAAATAAACCACCTGAAAGTAACGGATACAACACATGAGAGTTCCTTGTCGCTAGTAGTACGCAGTGTGGAGAGAATGCAAGATGTCTCAAGTAAAGTAGGCACAGATTGCGGTAAGGAACAACTTGATGGCATTGATATCGATGAATTGATCCGAGTTAGGAAATAGAACCAAACCATAAATTAGCAAGGCCACAATGTCTTCGAATGCATGGAAACTCATAACTTTGAGGAATTCTCGCTTTCTTAATTAGAACTTGGAAAGTAAACCCTTAACTCCACTTCTAGTTTCCCAATTGGCTTCAATGTCCGAGCGCTTTAAGATGTAAGGCGATGCAATGTCTTCAAACTTAGGAACCTTTTCCAAACGGTGAATGGCATTGGTCGAGAATAGGTACCCCAGTAGCTTAGAGAACTCTCCAAGGTAGGAACCAACTGATAATCGGAAATGTGAAGCAATGGTGTTTCGGATCAAAGAACCGAATAGACATGCATCATATCTTCTTCAAACCGAGATAACCAAATCAAGTAGATAACCATGTCTTTGATGAACTCGAGCATGGTCGGGAATTTCTCAAACCAATTCTTTGAGTTGAGAAGGGATACTCATGAAGTTGATTCGGATAGTCTTTCTAGCCATAACACCTACAAAACAAAGCAAAGATAAATCCCTAGGTCCTTGAAATAGTTAGAAATGATATGCAATGCGGATGATGTCATGATGTCATGTTTAGCACACACAAACAATTCACACAATGAGCCTAGGTTTAAGGCTTGCAAGAGGTATAGGTGATTACCCTACCAAAGGTTTGAGTTGGTTCATCCTGTCCTATAATAGTAACCGGTTCTAGGAATCTCACATCACGATCTTTCTCGAGGCGCTATTTCAATACGACGGCCAAGTGGTCGATCGAAATGTCCCAAAAGTCTAATCTCAATGAGCGTAGCATCGAGTATCAACCAACCTCGTCTACACCAAAGTCGGCCATCTCACTACCTTCTAATGGCCAAGATGGGTCAATTAAGGTTCTAAAAGTTTAGTTAGCGCTGATGACACCACGCAAGCCAAATACTATCTTCAACTTGGGAATGAAGAGTATCGGACAACCAAAGTGTCACGCTAACGTAGCCATCATGTTGACCGCTTAGTTATATGGCCCAGCGTCGCGATGATCTAATGCCACTTACCTAAAAGGAAACCTCGATCCGTGTAGGATCCCCAACAATATAATGCCCAAGCAACCCTTAAAGATAAAGCATACAAGTCAAACAAAAGCGTAAAAGTTATCTAGAAATCCTAGGCAATTCTCTCTTTAGGGTGATTCTCAGCAGTCGCCAGCCTGTAACACGGTGAACTGACTTTGTAGGATTTTGTATCCAAATGTGCGGAAAGCAAGAGTCGCCACCGACTTTTATTTTTATCCAATTAGGGAAGGTAAAAGTACGTAAAAGACCTTCGCTTAGATTCTAGTACGGAGAAGGTTATGAAAAGGAAGGTATTAGACCCCTTTCCATCCGCAGCTTATTCTACGGCTCTTAGTTGCTCTTAGATAACTTTTAATATTGCTTTCCGTGTGTTTGACAAAAATGTTTTGAAAGAGGCATTTCGCTTGACTTTGTAATGACTCATGTAGGAGTGTATACAAAGTGTTCGAAATGTTTCGCTTTTGAAAAGAATTTGAACTTTGAAAAAGTGTGTGGTGTGAAAAGCATTTTGATAGAGCGAGCAACTAGAGACTTATTACCCACTCGTAATTTGGTCATTTTCGCATTTCTACATTCCTTTAGAATAGCGCTAGCCGTACTCATTAGTTAGTAGGTAGCTCCATTCGTTGGATGTAAGCGGACATTCGGGGACATCGGATGGTCATTGAAGGCAACTTGTAGGAAGTATCCTAGCACTTTCAAGGACTATCATCATTTTCGAGGCGACAATCGAGGGTCAAGATCATGTATTCGGAGGCGACATCGTGGGTCTATGATCTTTGTATCAAGGGACTATGATGATTTATTTGTAGGCAACGGTGCTAGCATACCTCTACGCTCGAGGGACATGACCATTTTGAATTGCCAAGGCAACGAGAGAGAATTACCCTAAGGTGCGTGTGTGAAAGAAGTGTGTTGATTTCGTAATATGTTATCTTGAAGTTAGTGGGCTATGTTCATTATTATCTTGCCATACATGCCTAATTTACTAGCAATTGATAAGGGTGGAAAGTAAAATGCGGAATGTAAAAGCGAAATGTAAAGGTGGGAAAGATAAACCACGCTATTACATGGCTTTCAAGTATACATAATTAAGAAATGCGGAAAATAAAGATCCTAATTAAAACTATTACAACCCATATGCAATTACATTATTGAAAAATAAAATAAAACGAAGAATCGTCTCAATCGGATGAACTCGTGAAACAAACGAGAAATCCGAGAATATAATGAAATCGAAATCGAGAAAGTGTTAGAAAAATGTCATTTTTATATGAGAAAATTAATATATGCGGAAATAAGATAAATATACTACAATAATTTTTGGGATTTTTAAATGTATTTTAGTAATTAAAACTAATTTACAATGATTTAAATGCTATAATAAAATAAAAATAAATATGCATGCAAAAAGATATTTTTAAATTTATTAAATTAAATAAAGATTTTCGAATATAAATGCAAAAGAAAATATTTTTGGATGAGCTTTTAATGCAATTATAAAATTATGAAAACAATTAAAATAGGATGGAAAATATTAAAAATAAGAAAATATGGAAAAGTTTGCAAGTTTGGAAAAGAAAACAAAACCAATACTGGAAGGATCGAACTCATGACATTGGAAGGCATCCGAAACAAAGAACGCCTAACCATCGACACTCGACACTTGGTGTTAGAAAACAAAACCAATTGAATATATGTGATTACGCCCGGATGTATTTGAAAACGAAGTCAACTACGCCGGGCCCCGCTGATCGATGGATGAATCAGACGAGCCAACCGCCATATCGCTGAGTCAACATAAATTAACGATGCCGAGCCCTAGCTCCGGCCGCCTTCTCCGATGATCGTAACGCCCAAACCTCGCAAAATACGTGGAATCAAGCAAAAGAAAGACCTAATCTACATCACCCTTCCTCGAGTCCAATAGTGATGTCGGTTTGGCTTAAAATGGGTATCGTTCAGCTCAAGAAGAGAGCAAACGCCTAACAATGGCAATCTCCGATTATGGCGTTAAACCTCTCATGAAATACGCCAATCATGTTCTAATGAGTACCGAATTCAAACAAGCAAGCAAAACGGTTAATGATGCATGGATTATGAAAATCGAAAATCAAACAAATACCAAATCGGAGCTTGATTGATATCACGCTCGCGCAGAGGCTCGTAAGAGTATGGTTCGACCGGAACCTCCCGAGCAAGACCGGATGGCTAGATCGGAGAACGCTGGTTTTAAAATTCGATTTTTCAAGATTCTTGAAAATTTTTGCAAGAGTTTGGGTTTGTTCTTTGGCTAGGGTTTCGTGGTCAGTTGTACACAATGTCGAGCATTTATAGAGGAAGTTTGGATGGCAAAAGAGTGGAAAAAAGATTGCTCCATCAATGTGCAAATATTTTCTTTGAAAATAAAATCAAATCTTGAAGAAAATATGATTTTCTCATCAATGCCATGGCTTGCACGAATTTGGTAAGTGTATTGGGCTTTCTTGGACATTAAGAAAGATATAAATCCAACTTAATTGAAAAATAACCTAATCTTCATATTTTACATAATTTATTTTGAATTAAATGTTGTAAAATTCAAATATAAATCACAAAATAGAAAATTACCAATGTCAAGCATTTATGGGTCAAGAATATTGTCATGAACAAGTTTGGATCAAAAGATTATAGGCCCATTTGGAAAATTTTGCATTTTGACCAAAATGTCCTTTTGTGCAATCTGTCAAAATCGCCCAACTTCTCGAATAGTGTATCTTGCTCAATTTTCCACATTTTTGAGTGTTCTTGGACTTTTTGGAAAGCTCTAAGAGTCCTTTAAACAATGTCTTTGGTTTCATCTCATTTGGAGTTACCATGCTCAATATATCTTCAAATCAAAAGTTGACTTTTGTTGACTTTGAAAATGACTCTAATGTTTTGAGCTATACCTCAAATGAAGCATTTTTTGGACATTCTTGTGAGACATGAAGTTGTAGAGAATTGAATTTCCTTCAAAACAAGAGGTGGTGGAAAATTTTTGAGAAAGTATGAGAAAGTTATGATCACCAAAGTTTTGACTTTTCACCTAGAAACCCTAATTTAGAAAGTTTGACTTTGAGCAAATCTTGAGTTTTCTTGATGAATCATGATCAACCCTTGATCAAATGATGAATGTAACTTCAAAATGAGGATGTTGACCAAAAATATGAAGTTTGAAGTATGTTGTCCACATATGACTTTTTGTCCAATACAACCGATTTTCAACCATCCGAGCAATTGCCGAGGAAACTTGACTTGTGAGGCTTGAAACTTGACATGGAGAATTTGAAGCATATGAGGAGGCATGAAGACCATTGGAGATATTGGAAGTCCATCTTGACTTGAGAAATTCCAAACCCTAGTTTGGCTTGATTGGAGAGAGTTTGTGATCAACTCGAGGAATTGAGCATAGATATATGAAATCTTTGAGAAGATGGAGGGCAAATTTGGGTATGACAGATGGCCATGCCCATCCCCAACCATGAGACCTTTTAAGAAATTGGCGATGAGCCAATCAAGATGAAATCGAATTGATTTTAATTTAGTTGTGCACAGGTACATTGGTGAATAGATACCAATAAGTAAATAAATGTATAAAAATACCAAACAATACAATCGGAAATTTAAATAATTATTAGAGATGATTTTTTCTGCTTGATGAAAATCGGCTAATAGTTTAATCGATAAATCATCAAATAAAACTATCGACCTAATAATTATTTAGTACATCGAATGAAATTATTTGCACAAAATAAATTAATTAAAATAGAATAAGTCGTAAATAGCCCGGATTGCAGTGATTTCGGACGATGTGGAAAGAAACCATCGAATTTTTGACCGTCCGAAATACCTCCACATGTGCTAGTAAACTGGGTGCAGTATCTTGTCCCAAAATGTCTGACGGTCCAAAACGGCAATATTACACCACATATACATTTTTGTTCAATACTACATTTTGTTTTAAAAAGAATTTATTTTAAAAATGTAAATAAAATAAAACAAACAATTTTTTCAATGGGACAAAACATGTAGAAAACAATTCCTCACTCTCATCTCTCTCACAGATACCTTGGTTTCTCTTTCTCACCACAAACCTCATCGGTTTCTCTCTTCTTCTCACCGCCTCGCCGCGATTGCCTTAGCCGTCGCTTCTTCACTTCCTTTGCGGCCCGATCGCTCCGCTCTCTCTCACGGCCGCGATTTTGCGATCTCTTCTCTTCGCCGATCATTGCATGTTTGATCTTTGAATGTTGCTTTGATTCGATAATTTTTCGATTTGTTTTGATGATTGTTGGAAAATTGAAAAGGTCACGAAACTCTAGCTTGAAGCTTATTCCGCGATGGTGAAATACCTCATTGAGACGCTGGCCAACGACGGCTCGCTTCCGACTTGTTCCGTGAGACCGTTTTTCTTCTTCTTCTTTCTCAATACCGAATGAATTTAAAAACAATATCCAAGGCTGGTTGTGAGAAAATGATGATGATGCTTGTGTTATGTTTATGTGTTGTCGCTTGCTTGTGTTTTTCGGGTTGGGTTATCGTGTTTTCGAACTGCCTTCCTCTTTTTTCTCTCGCTGGTTGTTTTGTTGATAAGAAGAGATACCGCACTTGGATTTTCGCTTGGTTTGAGACTTAGAACAAGAGAACTGCACTTGGTTTTGGGTGTGGTGTTGGTTTGAACAGTGTATGCTACACTTTTCCTCGTTAATGTTATGCTTTTGAATCGTTCAACTTGTGAAATGAACCCTCTTTTTCTTAGTTGGTCTCGCAATATATCTCTGTTCTTGAATTTCTAGTTTGAGTATATATCCCGAATGATATGACATTGATCTTTAGCTTGTCCCTTTGCTTGTATTAGTAGTTTAACACCATGCCTCGCTCGCTCGCATCATTTGGCCATGCCGTTTCTCGAAGTTTTGCCATGTCCGCTTCTCAATTCCCATTTTCTTGAGGCTTGTTTTCTTTCTCAAACCGCCTCGTTTATAACCTCGCTGACACCGTGGGATTAAAATGCCGGATTTGATTTATGCCGCTTTGTTGCCTTGTTGTGTTATCATTGCCTTTGACTTTTGTTGGATGTTGGGATTAAAATATTGCTTGTCGATGTCGCTGCCTGAATTAAAACCGCTGTTTTCAGATGCTAGTTGTATGCTTGCTGCCCGTCAGATAAACTGCTACTTTTTTTCGCTGTATGCTGCCCGCTATGCTTGAATCATCAGACAACCGCTACTTTTTTTGTTGTATGTGCCCGTTATGCTTGAATCTCGCCTTTTCCTTGCAGCCTGCTGTGTGCTTGTTTAGAACCGGTCAGCCCGTGATTTGGGAACGAGCCATTTTCCGCCGATGATTAATCTTCAAACAAGATTCTGAGGCTTTAGCAAAAAACCTGATTCCCGCCAAACGCCTAATGATGATCCCTCAACAAAAACATAATCTTTTTGATAATTTCTCGCATTTTGTTTATGTTTTGTTTACTTGCTAACTTGTGCTCTTTTTCTTGTTTCATGTGGCAATGGATGGTGGAATGGTCGAGTGGTTAGGCGCGACGATGAAGAGGAAGTCGGATGACCGCGACATTGAAAAGCTTGCAATTCGAAGAAAAAGGCCAAGAAACTTCAAGACTTTGTAGATATTGTAGAAATCGCTTTAGAAACTTGTAAATTTGGAATTGATACAAATGTAAACCTTTGAGTTTAATAGATATTGAACAATTCTAACATTGTTAGTAACAAACCCGAATTGTTCTTTTGAAATTTTAGTAGAATTTGAATTGGTACTTGAAAGTGTCATAACTTTGTATAGCTCGCAACATTGAATTAATTCAAATGAATATTCAAACTTTTCCTTTGTGCCCTTGAATCGTAACATAACCGTTCCAAACTTGTAATAACTTGGAATCCCTTTGAAATTGGTTTGAATGTTGATAAAATTGTTCTTATAATTTGAACTTGAATTGAAATAACTTAGGAACTATGTTCAAAATACAAGTTTGACAAAATTTCCAAAACTTGTAAGAATTCTTGAATGAATTTTGAATTTGAATGAGATTTGAACGTTGAATGAATAATATTTCCCTTGCACCTTAAATCTCTCGCCATGGTATTTGTAATAACAAATTTCTTTTAAAATGAACTTCCATAGAACAAATGAAATTATTCCATCCTCACTTCGAAATTCTAAACAAACTAGAATGAAGTTATTGTGAAACTTGAGTTAAAAAAATAACCTTCTGAACTTCCTTTTCGAACTTGAGTTAGAAATGTCCACCATTCTAAACAAAACGACAAAGCCAACAGTAGCCACTTTTAAAATCCAAACCTTGCCAATGACGCCTTTGAGGAAGCGATATTCATCCTGGTTCTCAATCAAACTTCCATTGGTAGATAAAACATCAACAAAATGCGCACATATAAGAAACTTTTAATCATAAACCAACGGATGATTTTGCTCCAAACTTTTTAATCTGATGCAAGCGAAACACACGAGGACGCATCCGAGAATTACCAGGTCATTCACATCCCTGAATTCGTGCCTCCTTTCTTTCACAGAAACCAGCAACAGAGATGATGACAAGCACAGGACGAACGTCTGAGTGTACAATCTTAAAGCCCGACAGAGGAAATTACAGTGATCAAGAATCCCAACCTCGAATGAATACGAGATCCCCTTATACCAATTGTCCATATTTTTGAAAAGCTTGATAACTGAAAGGAGCCACACAAATTATAAAAATAAACGGAGGGTAAATTTTGGGGTGCGACACCCTTGTTCAATCTTCTTGTACCTAGGGGGTTAGATTGGTGTGCACGTCATTCGTGACTTGTAGGTGGAAGATGATTGAACATTCAAATGCCCTAAAATCCGCACATGCCGATGCATGAGGGAAGCCATCGGATGATGATATAGTTGAATGGTTTTAAAGATACCTGTTATACCCCAAAATTTTCCCTCCTATTTCTCAAGGCAATCCTCTCTCTATACTCAAGAATTCTCAAAGGTTGACCAGATGAACCCTCTCCTAAGCAATCAACCCACAACTAGGGTTATGATTCTTAAGTCAAAGATGAGTTCTAATGCTTCAAGTCTACATCATGCCTATTCACATGCTTCAAAGCATCACCATGTCAAGTTTCAAGTCTCACACCAAGTTTGCTCACCAAATGCTTAGATGGTTGAAAATCAACTGATTGGACAAAAAGTCAACTATGGTCAACTTACATTCAAACTTCATCATTTTTGGTCAACATCAATATTTTTAAGTCACATTCATCATTTTGTCAAAAGTTTATCATGATTCATCAAGAAAACTCAAGATTTGGTCAAAAGTCAAAGTTTCCAAATTAGGGTTTGGACAAAAAGTCAACAGAACATTGACCAGACACAACTTTCACATATTTTATTAGAAATTTTTCCACCAAAGCTCATTTTGAAGAGAATTCAATTCTCTACTTCATGTCTCACAAGCTTTGGCAAAAAATGTTCATTTGAGAGTTATGAATCAAGACATTATAGATCCTTCTAAAAGTCAACAAAAACTGATCTTTTTGCAAAGAAGTGTACATGAACATGGAAACATCAATGAAGATGAAACCAAAAATTGTGTTTAGAGGACATATTGAGCTTTCTAAAAAGTCCAAGAACACTTAAAAATGTTGAAAATTGAGCAAGATACAAGTTGTGCAAGTTTGGCATTTCTGAAGAAGTGCATGAATAGAAATACTTAGCAAAATCAATTTTTTTTTCCATATGGGCCTATATTTCTTTGATTCAAACTTGTTTATAATATTGCCAAAGACATCTAAATCCCATTTGCATGCCATGCTTGCAATTATTTTATTTATTTTTTATTAATTCAATTTAATTCAAAATTAATTAAAATAAAATGCAAAAAAAATCAATCAATAAATGAAAGACTTATTTTTCAGCATTCTTAAGGTCCAAGTTACTCATCTATAGCTGTAAATTTTGAAACATATTGATTGGCATGTGATTGAAGCAAATTTGGAAGTTTTTTATGCAAATTAGAAAGATTAAAGAATCAAATATTTTCTCATTGAATGCAATATATTATTGACACAATTCTTGACTTAATTGAGTCCTCTATATATTCACATGGTTTCCAAACCCTAAAGGATGGATTGAAGCAGCCAAAAAAGCAAGGGTTTTGTCTCAAAGTTTTCATACAAACTTACACCATCGAAACCCTAGATCTGACCGTTCTCAAGGAATTCCAAGCACCAATTCTTTTTCCTGAGGTAAGCTTAAGTAAGTGTGGATCATCATCCATAGCCATAACACGCTAAAACTCATTGTATGTAACTCATATTTTCATAATTTTTCTGTCTATTGTATTTTAAATTATAGTATGTTTTAATTCGTTCTAACACTATTAACATGATCGCATGATGATAAGGAACATATCTGGGCAATCGTTGATGAGCTTTGATGGCTAAATAGCCATCTGCCTGGCTAGGGTATAGTGAACTGCAAGCTTTGTATATCCCTATACAGGGACTTTCAGACCAAACAGACACTACTAATCGATTCGTAGGGGTCAAATTAGGGGGGTGGAGTCTGACGGCGAAGCTTTGTAAATAATTCAAGATTGTTCATCATAATTCTTCTCCTTACATACCCAAGATGAATGGGGCTTTTGTCGCAAACAAGAATATTAAGAAGATCATCCGTAAGATGGTCATCACCTATAAGGATTGGCATGAAATGTTGCCTTTTTCTTTACATGGATATCGCACTGCACACACTTCAACAAGGGCGACCCTTTCTCTTTGGTTTATGGATGGAAGCAAGACTTTGTTGAAGTTGAGATTCCATCTTGAGGGTGATTATGGAAGGAATCATCCGATGTCGAATGGGTTCGTAATCGCTTGACCATTGAATTTGATTGAAGACAAAAGAATGTGTGCTTTATGTTATGGCCGCTTATATCATAAAATAATGAAGAAAGCTTTTGATAAGAAGGTCAAACCTCGTATTCGTAAAAGGCGACCTCGTGCTTAGAAAGATCATTTCTTTAAACTCGATTCCAGAGGCAAGTGGACTCTTAATTATGAAACCCATATGTTTTCAAGATAGCCTTCTCTCATGGTGCATTAGTTCTTGAAACTATGGATGGTGAGGAATTCTCACGTCCTATGAATGCTGATGTAGTCAAGAAATACTTTGCCTAAATAAATAAAAGAACAGCTCGCTAAGTTGAAAACCTGAAAGGGCGACTTAGGGAAAAAAGAGCGTCTCGTTAGGCTGAAAATCCGAAAGGGCGGTCTTGGCAAAAATTAGAGACATAAACAGAATAAATCTCCTGTAGGTCAAAACCCACAACGGCAGTCTAGGCAAAAGTTAGGGACTTATATGGAAAATAACTACATCATACAAGACTTGATCACAAAAGCAACAATCTGTATGGAATATCTTCATACCTCAACTGAAGACCACAATACAGGAGTTCAAAGTTCTTAGGGAGAATAATATTCATTGTTCTTCGATGTACCTTTTCCATATATTTACCATTTTTCAAGAACTTTGTAATTATCCATGGAGTCATGTTATTGGAAGACTACCATTCTATCAATAAAATTTGAGCCTTTATCCAATTCCTTTGCAATCATATTTTTATTCAGTTTATAAAAATATTCTTTTATTATTGAAAATGCATTTCAAAATAAATAGATTTGTTAGAACATACTTATAAAAGTTTGCAAATTAAGTGTGTTTACTTCGGGTGTGAAGCAAAGGGATAATATGGCACTGTCTTAAGGACAAACAAGATTGATAATGTTGAAGTTGGGTCCATCAGGAGCTCTATAACATTCTTTGTTCAAATATGAGATATAAATGCAAAATGGATTGTTCCCACGTAATGTCCCATTTTCCCCAAAAGAGTTGGTAAAGTGTAACACTGACAAGGTATGGCGTCATGCCCCGAGATGTGTCTATTAGAAGGAATCTCGATCGCTTATGATATGCCCGCAGCTTCTTTTGAAATTTGAAGCGATAAAGAGCCATCCTTCGGTTGATGGTTTGTGAAGACTTCATTTTGGCTGAGTGTTGTCTATTCCTTAGTCAACCTTCCATGTTGATCCTCAATAAAATGTCCATGTACATTGCACGTGTTAGAACATAGTTTGGTTCTACACCAATATTAGATGTTTTGATGATAACAAGTACTGTTGAAGACTATCATATTCTGATAATAATAAACAAATATTTTGTATGAAACATGTTGGCTTCTACGGTTTGTTTTAAAAGTATGAAGATAAAGTTCTAACCTTGAAAAGAAAAGAAGCCTTTTGAACTTATCGAACAGAAGTTCTGACGAAAAAAGTAGAACAAAAGTTATGATGAAAGAAGAAGAACATAAATTCTGACAAAAAGAAGAAGAACATAAGTTCTGATGAAAGAAGAAGAACAGAAGTTCTGACGAAAGAATAAGAACAGAAGTTTTGATGAAAGAAGAGGAACAGAAGTTCTAACGAAAGAAGAAGAACATAAGTTTTGATGAAAGAAGAAGAACAAAAGTTCTGACGAAAGTACAAGAACAAGAGTTTTGATGAAAGTAGAAGAATAGAAGTTCTGATGTCCGTTAGAAGCCTCTGAGCTAAGCGAAGTTCTAAAAGCATTAGAATATTCTGATCAAAGAGAAGTTATAATGTCAGAAGAAGACTCTGAACTGAACATACCGAAGTTCTGACATGTTAGAAGATGTTAAAAGATTCACGCTCTAAACGAAGTTCTGATAAACTTCTAAATAGCACTAGACCGCTCTACAAACTCTGAAATCCATGTTCGACCGAAATGCTATGAAGTGTTGCCATTCATTAAATGAAGATTTGAAGCAACAGTGAACTTCCAACAGATCTCGCTTATGGAAAGAAAAATCAACTCAGATTATCATCATTCTATATACAGCATAAGATGTCTCCAACGAATACTTTTCATTAACAACTATATAAGGATTCATCTATGAAGAGAACGATAGACAACATACAGAGATCAACACACACAAAATCAAAAGAAAATTCAAAATCTTTCATTAGCTCGAGTGTGAAATATTCTTGTGTAAAAATCACAGTTGATATAGCTTTAGAAGCATCATTAAACATATTTTTGTATTTGTTTGTGAATTGTAATTCCTTAAGAAACCAAGTTGTGGTGTTTTTGAGAAGAATAAAATAGTTGTTTTAATGAATTGTAATTCCTTGAGAAACCAAGATGTGGTGTTCTTGAGAAGACTAAGGCAGTGGTCTTAGTGGTTTGTAATCAAGTTCTGATTAGTGGATTAAGACCTCGTTGAGAGAGGCAAATCACCTTGATGGGTGGACTAGAGTAGTTTGAGTTCAAACGAACCAAGATAAAAATAATCGTGTCTATTTTAATTTGATTTCAAAACCCTAATTCAACTCCCTTTTTTGTGTTTTTCATCCTTCAATTGGCATCAGAGCGCCTGGTTCTGGATGCTAACACTTAACAGTGTCAGAAAAAAGATCAAGCTTGAAAAACACTATGGCAGAAAAGGTTCATAACAACTATGACAACTATGATGACAAAGACAGATTCAGCGATAGACCTCCAATGTTTGATGGAGAAAACTTTGATTACTGGAAGGACAAAATTGAAAGTTTCTTTCTGGATCATGACGGTTACCTATGGCACATGGTAAGAGATGGCTATACTCATCCTGCTGACGCAAGCGGTCAGAAGATTGAAAGGAAGAAAATGTCAGATCAGCAGAAGAAGGAATTCAAAAATCACCACAAGGCCAGAACCATCCTTCTTGGTGTTATCTCATACACGTAGTATGAGAAGATAACAAATGAGACTCACTAAGAACATCTTTGATTCCTTAAGAATGACGATGAAGGCAACACGCAGATCAAAGAAACAAAAGCTCTTGCCCTCATTCAAGTACGAAGCATTCAAATGGAAGCAGATGAAACAGTTGAAGCAATGTTCTCAAGGTTTCAAATTCGTAGCGGCTTAAAGGTTCTGGATAAAGGATACTGTTGTTCACCATGTAAAGAAAGTCATCAAGTCTTCCCAAGAAATGGAGACCTATGGTGACACCGCTGCTTACAAAGGATCTCAACAATATCTCTCGAAGAACTCATCAGCTCTTAAGAAGTCACGAGATTGAATTAGAAGAAGATGAGCCCGTAAGAAAGGTAAGACTATTGTTCTTAAATCTAACAAAAATATGATTCTAAAGCTTTTCGTGCGAAGAAGAAAACTCTAGAGGATCCTCGTTAGAAGATGATGAGCTATCTTTGCTCTAGAAGAGTCCAACAACTGGAAGTATAGACAGAGGAAGTTCAAAATTTCAAGATCCAAAACTCCTCCGATCCATCCTATGGACACGTAACGCCCGTAGCAAAGATATTGTTCTACGAATGTAAGGAACCTGGTCACTATAAAAATGACTGTCCCAAACTTCTGAAAGAAAAGCCAAAGAAGAGGTTTGACAAAGAAAAGAAGAAAAGCCTTATGGCGAAATGGGATGACTCAGGTTCTTCTGAAGCTTCGTCAGACTCAGAGGATGAAAGAGAAAACTTAGCGTTAATGTCCAACATAGTCGACAACCTCGCACTTCTCCGACTCAATCCACAATCAAGAGGTATTTCCAAACATTGCTGTTAATTTTTCTAGATGTGAATTAGAAGAAAGCTTATCTAAAAGACTTGAAAACTATCAGAAGCTTAAAATCAAATACAAGAATCTGAAACAGAATCCTGTATTTGATTTAGAAAATACTAAGAAACTTGGAACAGAAAATTCTGAGCTTAAGAAGATTATTTCAGAACTAAAAATTGAAAACTCTATTTTTAAAGACAATCTTCAAGAAGCTCAAGTAAAACCTCTTTTAGATGTTCTGAGTAACACTGATAATATTCAAAGAATATGATATTGGTTTTCAAGAATTTCGGCTAAGATCTTAGACAAGCAAAATGGCTTCAATGATTTATAAAGTAAGTAGAAATGTAAGAAAAGGCTTAGGTATGTGCCTTCTAAAGATGATAAACCATATTCGGAGTAGATGATATGGTCATTAAATACACACCGAAATCACACTTCACCTAGGGTCACCCACATGACATAAAATATACTAGTGAATCATATTATGCTAAATCTTATGATAAACCTAAGTTCAAACAGAACTTTGAAAAATATAACCAAAAAGGACACAAAAGATATGGGTACCTAAGGATAAAATAGTATATGTTGAAGATGTCTTTGACAACAAAGTTGAAACACCACCATGGTACCTACACTGGATGCTCTCGACACATGATGGAAGAAAGAATATGTTCCAAAGTCTGAACTTAAAGCTGGAGGTCACGTAGGTTTCAGAGGCAACCATAAGGGTAAAATCACTGGCTCTGGAACTAATGGTGACGGTTCTTTACCTTCTATTACAAATGTTCTTTTAGTAGATGAGTTAATGCATAATCTGTTATTCATAAGTCAATTAAGTGATAACGGGCATGATATTATCTTTAATCAAAAGTCTTGTAAAGCTGTTGTTCGCGTTAAAAGGTGATGTGCTAGAGGATTCAAACGTGAATTCGGATTCTCTGGTTCGAAACGATTTACTCTTTTGATTTGTTTATAAAGATGCCGCGAGCATCAAGCTTTATTATTTTCAACACAAGAAAGATGATTTAATGATTATGAAAAAGGGGAAAGCTGTTAATACCCTCAATTGATATTGATATGTGAACGACTCAGCGCAAACTAGACGTAACGCATTAGGGAGATTCTGAGTAAGGGGGATTGTTATATAAAGGGAAAAGATGGAGCACCCTAAATATATATAGTTATCTATAGCTTTATATATGAATATGTTTGATATGTTTGTGTGTTTTTTAATTGCTATTTCTAAGATTGGGAAAGTTTCTCCTTTGGGATTTTAAGAAAGGATAGATTATGTGGGATTCTAGGTTTTGTTATTATTGTGCTCGCAAAGATCTGTGGATCTTCTGCATACATATCCCCTAGTGGAAATCAGAGCATTTGTAGCTCGGATCTAAAGGGATCTATGGTTTGTTTGCTTTGAGAGAGAAAGAAATTAGCTCGGCAAGGATGAGACCTTGTGCCTACGTATTCCCAAAAGGATGTTGAGAAAGTCAGAGCAATCGTAGTTCCCACTTATGCTAGTGGAAAGCAACGGAATGTTAGTAAGAGAAAGACAAATGTCATCTTAATGAAAAATGTATCTAATCTATTTCATCACATACATTTTTGAAAAGTTTTGACTGATTAAAATCTTTCGTCGTAAGTTATAGGTGTTTTGCTTGAGTGTACAAGCGTTACCACTTACATGTTTAAGAAAGATGTTTGAAAAAGATGATTGAATCTTTTAATCAGAAGCATTGGGTGTTTTGCTTGAGTATACAAGCTGCTACCACTTACAATTAAGAGATGTTTTTGTTTGAAAATAGTTTGAAAAAGTTTGAAAAAAGTTTGAAAAAGTTTTTGACTATATGTGATGTAATAGAAGAGATACTTCTTCCATAGAGATGATAGATGTCTAAATCTCAAGGAGAAATTGATTGGATTAAAGGGATGCTTTTAAGAAGCCATGGGTCCTTGTATTGTAAGCCCAAGAGGAGGCATTCCGAGGGTCATCGAGGGTCCTTGTATGAAGCTCAAGAGGAAGCTATAGGGTATGGCTGGCTTTGTGTTAAAAGGGATTTCACCGGGAAACCATCCTTTTGGAATTAAGAGCAATTTCACCGGGAAATTATACCCTGGATTCTATCCTAACGCGGGTGATTCTTTGTATTGGAAGCCCAATAGGAGGCTGCTAAGAGATTTCCTGTCTCTTTCATTGTATGATGCCCAAGAGAAGGCTAAACTCAATGAGGAGTTCTTTTGGACGAAGCCCAAGAGGAGGCTGACTCAACAGGGGAGTGTTGTCTTATATGAAGCCTAAGCGGAGGCTAAACTCAGATGAATGAGTTTCTTTGTACAAAGCCCAAGAGAAGGCTAACTCTGTGGGGAGAGTTAACTTGTATGAAGCCCAAGAGGAGGCTAAATTCATTCCGGGGATGAATTATCTTGTATAAAGCCCAAGCGGAGGCTACAACTGTAGGGAACCTATTGGTTAGACTAATTATTATGTTATAATTAGACAGTTGTATAAACAAGTGTGTGTGTGGTATGTATTCACAGGAGTTTATGAAGGAAATATAAACAATGCATGATGTTTATTTACAAGAGATTATGAAATATAAACAAGTGTCTGTGAAACGAACGTTTAAAACGAGCGCAACTTGATTATTTACAAGTTTGAACTGTGTACAAGGAAGTGAATATGTACACGAACGAGCTATTTATATACAGACAAAGATGGATGTACATAGGAGGGTTGGGACTTACACCATAAGGGAGGCCCATTGACTTAAAAGCAGTTTCACCGGGAATAATGCTCCTTTCAATATCAATGGTATTCAGTTGAATGTACAGATGAAACGGAAACAAAAGATCGAAGTTTATCTGTGTTTAAGTATTTACAAAAAGTATCTGTGTTATGTACAGATAAAAGTTTGTATGAAAAGAATTTGATATGTACAAGAAAAATGTGTATGTACAGATAAAAGTTGGTTTGAGTATACACAAGTGAAGTGAAAAACAAACGATCGAAGTTTGTCTGTACTTGAGTATAAAAAGTATCTGTGTTATGTACAGATGAAATTTGTATGTATTTGAAGAGAATTTGATATGTATAGAGAAATATGTACATAAAAGAATGTTGTTGATATGTACAAGAGGAAAAATATGTACATAAAAGAATGTTATGGGACTTACACCGTGAGGGAGGCCCATGATCGATTGAGAAATTCGAGAGAAAACGAATTCGGTTTTATCGTTTAAATCGGATCGATCATGGTAAAAATGATGCAAGTTTTATGAAAAGTTTTGAAAAATGATTTTGAAAGTGTTTTGAAATGTGAAGTTCATTTATGAGAAGTTTTGAAAAGAATCGGAAGTCGAAAACTTGAAAAATTCACCTTTAAAAGGTGTTTTGAAAAGTGCTCAGAACGTCATTTTCGGCTCGATTAAAATATAATCAGATGAAAGTTTTTTCTGAAAATTTTTGCACTATCATAAAATAGATGTATTTATTGACAAGTGTTCAAAAAATCACCTTAAAATAAGGAGTTTTGATTGGTTAAAAAAATGTGAAAGTTTTGTAAAAACATGAAAAATATGAAGAGTTTTAAAAGAATGGTCTCCACAAGGATGAACCCGGACCATTGGGTGGCTACGTGGCACAAAGCACTACGGGAAGCTAGCAACCACTAGGACAAACGCGCGTTTGTGTTTATGAATCAAAACACGTGTTGATAAAAGATTGAAAATTTGAATTTTAAAACTCAAGAACACGCCACAGTTGTTCTTCGCTTCCATTGATTCTCAATTTCTTCAATCCAAGCTAAAATCTTCGCTTTCTCAATGAAATTTGATGAAATAAATATGAAAATTGCTCGGTTTTGAACAAGGAATACGATGGTGTATGTTAATTGCATTTATTTTTAGCCTAGCATGTTTGAATTTTCGAATCACGAAGAACCCTAGAAACTAAGATTTCAAATTAAATGATGCATAGTTGATGATTCTTTGATTTTTTTGAGGGCTTATGATCGTGATAAGTGCAGAAAGAGATTGGCCAAGAGTTTTTGCATTTAAATTCAAAGAATCATGATATCCAAGTTCATGTTCTAACCTTCAAGTTGAGATCAAGATGATGATCGTGCTTCCGTAACTTGTTTTTCAATTGCTACAGCATCATCGGCCTATATAGAAGCTATATGGATGGTCTGCTTGCTTTGAATCACCTTGGATTACTCCAGCCAAGTCCACCTACACAGTTCAAAAATGGAAACTCGAATTCTATGTTTAAGTCAAGTTACGTTAGTTGTGATGGTTTGGATCATGTATATGAGGTATATGGAAGGTGTTTGAATGATTACAACACAAGTTAATCAAGCCTAGCCACGATTTTGAAACTTAAGGCAGTTTGTACAAGCATGTGTTCATGGCATGTGATTTCTGATTTTCAGCTTAGTTCATGTTGATCTTAAGTTTTGAACAAGTTTAATATTGATTATGGAATGTGTTTGACACCAAAACTTTCCTAGTTTTTACTAATTTCAAAATTGCAAGTTTTCTCTCATTTGAACTATGATTTGAGAAAGTGGAGAAAGTGGAAGGAAAGTATGTCTTGGCATTACTTTGGTGTGATTTTGAACTTGAAATGATGCTCTATTTATAGGCCAATGGTTCTGAAAATGTTAGGCACAAGTACAAGCTTTTGGTAAATCAAAGATAACTTAAGGGGTAAGAAAGGCATTTTGTAAAGGAAAAGGAAGTTTCCTTTTTTAACCATGTGTTATTTTTCCAACTTGATCCAATCCTTCAATTATTACTTCTCACTGATTTTTATCAGTTCTTATCCCAATTTGGCAAGGTGGCAAGTGTTCTAGATGAAGAAATCACAAAATGACCTATAATGTGATGTTTTGAACTTTGAAAATCATGTTCATGGAGCCTTATGTTTCAATTTCAAAAGTATAGCTAGACTCCATGGATTTGTGAGTTATTGGACATTTTGGAAAGCTTGTTTCAAGAGCTACAACTTTCATGTTTTGAGTTTTTTCCAATTCAAAATGGAACTAGGTGAAAAAATGGCATGAAGTTTGGAAAAAATACAAAATTTTAACACTTAGAAAATTTTCTAAGTGTTGAAAATTTTGACTTTTTGTTGACTTTTTCAAATTCTTTGATTTTTTATGATCATGATGGATCATTTGAAGTATTTTGATGATTGAAAAAGTTTTATCTTGAAAAAGTTGACCAAAAGTCAAAGTTTGACTTTTCAGTGCAGATGAAATTTCATCAGATGTTTCTGAAATTGACTGATGAAGTCTGTGAACTTCTGTGATGTTTTGAATCCAGAAATTAGGTCAAGATGTTGTATCTAAGATATAATGACCAATCTCTATCCAAAAAAGTCATTTCTTGCTCAAAAAGTCAGAGAATGCTCATGCTCGATCAAAACCCTAATTGGTCGATCCTTGATTGATCTATGAGAAAACTTGGATATCTCATGATCAGAGGTTGATGATTTGATCAAGATAGATCAAATGAGGTGAGAAAAACTCAAACCCTAATTTATTGCCTCTTGAATCAGATGAAAATCTGATGAAACCCTAATTTTGACCTGTGAATGCTACACCCGATTAATGCTATCTGAACTGTTAGTGATGCAATGATGCAAATGTAAGATGGTATATTAGGTCAAAAATTGGGGTATGACAGATGCCCCTATTTAAGTTTCTTTAACCTAAGAGATGAAGATGAATATCTTTGTTTTGATAGGTGTAAAGAGACTTAAATATCGGAATGCGCAAATTTTGGACCTAAGATACCAAAAATGCGGATGATGCAAGAATGATTGAAAAAAGTTTTTACCTAGATGATATCAAAGAAATGACATGATGGGAAAAATTTATGAGGATGACTCGATCTGTTTAAGAAAAAAGAGGATCCTGTTTGTTGGGAAACAAGCAATATGTCTCGCTAGGAAAAAAAAGATTCACAAAACATGTGAATATCTGTTTTGTTTTGGGAAACAAAGAGGTTACCTTCTGTCAGCCTTGTGACAATGTTTAAGGTAAGTGAAAATGATATTACCAATTATCAGCCTTGTGATATTGTGCGGTAATGAGTTCTGAAGATATTACCAATTATCAGCGAAGTGATAACTATAACAAGGTAAATCTTTGAGAAAAAATTGCTTGTGTATTCAGCTTCGTGAATAACGGACAAATGATGTAAACAGATCTCAAATGAGTTTTAAAGATATTACCAATTATCAAAGAAAGTGATAACTATAACAAGGTAAATCTTTGAGAAAATATTATTCGAGTATCCAAATTTGTGAATGATGATGAAATGAAAGAACAGATTTCAAATGAGTTTCTATTTTCTTGGGTAAAATCTTGCCGAGGATCTCTTTGAGAAGATGCGGCATTTTGATTAGAGGGCATGTGTTTTATTTTGGACAAAGACAATCGGTGAATTTCATACAGTCACAATTTTGACCTTGTTGAGAAGACAAACTTTCATGACAATGTTGAGGAATGAAAATAAGCGGCTGCATAATGAGGCTATTGCTTTTTGCTTTGTTGATTATAGACAAGGTTCTACCCAGAATGAACCGAAAGAAATAGTCAATCAAGACTTGTTCTTGATGAGGAATGATCTCACTGGGAATACGAGAGAGAGATATACTGTTTGGGGATACTCACGGAAAAAGAAAATGTATTTTTTTCTTTGGAGATACTTCTCGATAGACTTGTACTTACCTGAGTAAGCGTGATTTACACCAGTGATATAGAAGCAAACATTTCGAGGAATGCAAAAATGCATGAATGATGCTATTATGTATGAATGTCATGAATGTTATATGCATGCTAGCAATACTCTGACAAAGACACTAAAGAGGTATTTGGGAAAAGGACCACGTCACAGTTCGAACAAATACTCGGTGAAAATTGCAGCAATGGTGCAGACGTTCACTGATGAAGAATTTGAGTTGCATGCTTTTTCTTTCTGGGAAAGGCATTTCATTGGCAACCTGGCTGGGGATTCTTTTTGGGATAAAAATACCGTCCTTCGATGATTTATGCTGAGGAGAAGACTTCTATAGCAGTCGTTTTTTATCCTTCGGAGATTGAAACACTTACGGAGAAAACTCTTGAAGTTCTTTCTGTGTCCATAGTTCAAAGGAAAATTTTTGCTTTTGTTTCAAAATTTTGAAGTAAAATTCATTTAAAACATTTTAGTTTCAAAAGTGATTTTCACAATAAAAGCGTTATTTTGCAAAATGTAATAAAGTAGGAATTGCAAACAAAAAGCACAAGGCTCAAATTTATTGATAGAATGGTAATCAGCCAAAGGCGTGATTCCATGAGCTATTTACAAAAGTTGGAAATGATAATTTATTGGGAAAAGGCTACATTGAAAGCAAATAACCGCTATTATCCCTAACAATTTTGAATTCCCACCGTGCTTGTTGGTTCGGAAAAGTTGATTGAAGATCCGTTGATGGAAAATTCTTCAGAATGACGAAGTATGAACTGATGTAGTTACTTTGTCGTGTTTTTTTGTATCCTTGTTTTTGCCTAGATTGCCTTTTCAGGTTTTCAATCTATCGTGATAATTTCGCTTATTGTCTCTAATTTTGCCCGACCACCTTTTCGTGTTTTCAGTCCACCGAGACGCTCTTTTGTGCCTAAGCCGCCTTTTCGGTTTTCAACTTACCGAGCTGTTGTTTTGTTTTTTTTTTAGACAAAGTATTTTTTGACTGCGTCAGCGTTCACAGGATGCGGGAGTTCATCACCGTCCATGGTTGTTAGAGTCATAGCACCGCCAGAAAAGCTTCTTTTGACGATGTATGGGCCTTCGTAATTAGGAGTCCATTTTCCCCTAGAATCTGGTTGAAAAGACAGAATCTTTTTAAGCACGAGGTCGCTCTCTCGGAATTCACGAGGTCGGACCTTTTTGTCGAAAGCTTTCTTCATTATTCTTTGATACAGTTGTCCATGACACAGAGCGGTCAGGCGCTTTTCTTCGATTAAGTTCAGCTGGTCGTATCTGCTTTGACACCACTCGGCCTCAGATAACTTAGTCTCCATGAGAACTCTCATTGATGGGATCTCAACTTCTACGGGAGCACTGCCCATGCCGATACTAGAGAAAAAGGAGTTGCCCCTGTTGACGTGCGTACTGAAGTACGATACCCATGCAGAGCAAATGGCAGCATCTCGTGCCAGTCTTTGTAAGTGATGACCATTTTTTGTATGATCCTTTTGATGTTTTTATTGGCAGCTTCAACGACGCCGCTCATCTTTGGCCGGTAAGGAGATGAGTTATGATGCTCGATCTTGAATTTCCTCACGCTCTTTCATCATTTTGTTGTTCAAGTTAGATCCATTGTCCGTAATGATCTTGCTTGAACTCCATATCGGCAAATGAGGTTGTTCTGATGAACCTCACAACCACTGCCTTGTAACGTGGCGTAAGATGCCTTCAACCCATTTGGTGAAGTAATCAGCCACTAGAATTGCGTTGTCCGCTGGACGCTTTTGGTTTCATCATTCCAATCATGTCGATGCCCCACATGGAGAAAGGCCACCGAGAGAGAGAACGCTGAGTAGAGTCGAGGCACATGGATCTTATCTGCGTAGATCCGCACTTGTGACATCTTTGACGGTTTACAAGAATCGATTCCATCGTTATCCAATAGTATCCCGCTCTCAAGATTTTCCTGGACATTGCATGTCCATTTGAGTGAGTTCCAAAGGATCCTTCATGTACTTCATGGATGATTGTGTCTGCTTCTTGTCTGTCGACGCATCTGAGCAGAACCATATCGAAGTTTCTTTTGTATAGCACATCCTCGTTCAGGAAGAAATTCCTAGAAAGCCTCCTCAGAGTTTTCTTATCTTTGTACGATGCCCCAAGTGGGTACTCTCGTGTTTGAAGGAAACGTTTGATGTCGTGGAACCACGGTTTGTCATCGAAGACTGCTTCTGTTGCAAATACATATGCAGGTCTTTCAAGGCGTCTGATACGGATTCTGGGCATATCATTCCAATCGTTGACTTTGAACATGGAAGATAGAGTGGCCAAGGCGTCTGCCATTCGGTTCTGATCTCGAGGGATATGATGTAGTTCTACTTTGTTGAAGAAAGTTAACAATTGTCTCGCATAATCCCTGTAGGGAATCAAACCAAGATGATAAGTCTCATACTTGTCTTTGATTTGATTGATCACTAGGGCTGAATCTCCATATATGTCAAGGATCTTGATCCTCAAGTCAATGGCTTCTTTGATGCCCATGGTGCATGCTTCATATTCTGCGATGTTGTTGGTGCAATCAAATAGCAATCTGGCGGAAAATGGGATATGATAACCCTCGGGAGTGATGATGACTGCCCCAATTCCATTGCCAAAAATGTTAACTGCTCCATCAAAGACTAAACCCCATCTGGATTCTGGATCTAGACCTTCTCTGGGCAGCGGTTCGTCGCAATCTTTCATCTTTAAGTACATAACATCCTCGTCTGGGAAGTCAAACTTGAGAGATTGGTATTCGTTGAGCGGCTGATAAGCCAAGTGATCGGCGAGAATGCTTCTTTTGACCGCCTTTTGAGCGCGGTACTGAATGTCATATTCAGATAGCAGCATTTCCATCGAGCGATTCTCCCTGTTAAGGCAGGGTTTTCAAAGACGTACTTGATTGGATCCATTTTGGAGATTAACCAAGTCGTGTGATTGATCATGTACTGGCGAAGACGTTTTGAAGTCCATACCAAAGCACAACATGTTTTCTCAAGCATGGAGTAACGAGTTTCACAGTCTGTGAACTTTTTACTCAGGTAGTAGATGGCATGCTCCTTCTTACCGGTTTCGTCTTGCTGTCCAAGTATGCAGCCCATGGACTTTTCTAGTACGGTAAGGTATATGATTAATGGTCTTCCTTCCACCGGAGGGATCAGTATTGGAGGTTCCGACAGGTATTCCTTGATACTGTCAAATGCTTTTTGGCAATCTTCTGTCCACACAATCTCTTGATTTTTGGGAAGAAGTTTGAATATCGGCCCACAGGTAGCAGTCATTTGAGAGATAAATCTGGAGATGTAATTCAATCATCCAATAAATCCTCTTACTTGCTTTTCCGTATGTGGCGTAGGCATTTCCTGAATAGCCTTGACTTTGTCAGGGTCAACTTCAATACCTCTTTGACTGACGATGAAACGTAGGAGTTTTCCGGATCTTACCCCAAAGGAGCATTTGTTAGGATTTAGTCAGAGCTAAAATTTCCTTAGTCGTTGAAACAACTTTAAGAGATATTCTATATGCTCTTCTTCAGTGTCAGACTTTGCTATCATGTCGTCCACGTAGACTTCGATCTCTTTGTGCATCATGTCATGAAAGATAGTAGTCATTGCCCTTTGGTAAGTTGCGCATGCATTCTTTAATCCAAACGGCATTACTTTGTAGCAAAAAGTGCCCCATGGCGTGATGAAAGATGTCTTCCCCATGTCTTCGGGAGCCATTCTGATCTGATTATAACTAGAGAAACCGTCCATGAAGGAAAAGACGTTGAATTTTGCAGTGCTATCCACTAGCATGTCGATATGCGGTAGTGGGAAATTGTCTTTCGGACTTGCTTTGTTCAGATCCCGGTAGTCAACACACATTCTGACCTTTCCGTCCTTTTTGGAGACAGGCACTATGTTGGCTAGCCATTGAGGATACTCAGAAGTGACGAGGAAGCCAGCGTCGAGCTGCTTTTGGACTTCCTTCTTGATTTTCTCGGCCATTTCAGGGTGAACTCTTCTCAGTTTCTGCTTAACTGGTGGACACTCCGGTTTTAACGGCAGGTGATGCTCTACGATGCTGGTATCTAAACCTGGCATGTCCTGGTAGGACCAAGCGAACACATCAACATATTCTTTGAGAAGATTTATCAGTTTTCCCTTGACGCTGCTGTCAAGTGAAGCTCCGATATTTACTTCTTTTTTATCTTCATCAGAACCCAAATTGATTGCTTCTAGAGGTTCTTTATGAGGCTGAATGATCCTTTCCTCGTGCCTTAGCAGTCTAGAAATTTCATCTGGGATCTCTTCTTCAACTTCTTCCTCGGCGAATTCACAGGGGATTTCAAAGTTGGGAGAGAGCGTAGAGTTATTGCTTTCAATGGATTGGTCCATCTGCATATTTGATTTATGTCTGATTAATTAATTTTTCATCATTATTTTTTTTGAAAAAGTTAATGTGAAAGTGTATGCAGATTAATTTTATTATTTTTGAAGAGATTTTTTTTACCGTGTTTTTAGGATTATCATTTTAAAAGGGTAAAAATGAAAATAAACACAAAGTGTGGAATCAAAACAACGCATTTTATTTATGATTCACAATATGAACAGGGCCCTAAAATACAAACTCATTCGTCTTGGGCAAGACAAAAAGAAATTTATTTAAAAGCTAAGCCCTATAAAACATCTCTTCGCTTTGGGCGAGGCGAGAGTTCAAAACAAAAAGCAAAGATAAACTACTTAGAACTAGGAGCGTTAGTCCGAACTTAAACAGTGTTTCAGTGACGAACTCCTTGAAGTCGAGGTACTGGTAATTTTCCGCTGGTTTAACCTCGAGTAGACTTTGGTTGTCGGAGGTGTTTTGAAGACTCTGGACGATGGCCCTTGCCTTTTGTGCTGCTAAAGCGATCTTCTTGATTAACAGATCGGGAAGTATGAGATATAGCATGTGTACTTCCTGTCGATCTTTGTGTTGAATACTGGGGATGTACCTTCCAATCTTCTGAGTGAAGAGACTCGTTGTTAGCGACACTTTCCGCATCGTATCCCGAATCGTACTCTTGATCTTCAGTGATCATGTTGATGTAGTGATAACCAGGATCTGGTTTAGTGAATTCCACAGGCGTGTTGAAGGAAAGATCTTCATTTGGGATCTCAATTTGCTGATTAGGCTGAGAAGACATATATTCCTCTTCTGATTGACTAGGGTACTCAAAAGAATCACCCCATCCAGTGGGCTGGATATCTTCGATTCTGATTTTCGAGCTTTCTGGCGCAGAGTATTTTACCATGTAGTCGAATTTGCCACTTGGTTCTCCCAAGGTATCCCAAACTTCAGCAGGGACGGGTGTATTTTCATGTTGTTGCAGGGATATGTCTTTGAATTGAGCAGTTGGCGCGTACAATTCCTCTTGAGACACATATTCAGGGCTGTTTAAATAAGTGCTCCACTCTTCAGATTCTGAGGGATCGTCTTTATCCTCTTCAATGGTTACAATGCTAACTTGGAGGATGTGGTTTAAGAAACCCCCATTGTTGAATACTTCTTTGATTGGACGAAGTGCTTCATCCTTTTGCTTTTCTTTAGAGAATACGGGTGTGAACCCGAGTCCGCTTTGCTGCTCTTGACAGTTTGATTACTTGTCCCCATCCTTTAGTATTGCCATCTTTCACCATCTGCTACGCTTCTTTATATGAAGAGATAGATGATCTGCTTTTGTTGGTAGATTCATCTTCTAACGGATGCTCGAGGAGATGTGTTCCGTCAATGTCATTAGCTGTGATGAAAGAGAAACTGGACAAATGGCTTACAAGCAAAGCTTGTTCACCGCTGATGGTCACCAACTTTCCATTTACTGTGAATTTTAATTTCGATGGAGAGAAGTTACCGCCCTGCCTCGTGGATCCAAGGTCTTCCTAGTAGACAATCGAAGCGCTAGTACGTCCATGACTTGGAAAGTAATTTGGAAAGTGTGCGGACCAATCGTCATCGGGAGATCTACTTCCCTAATAACTGACTTTCTTGATCCATCGAAAGCTCTTACTAATATGTCATTGAACTTCATTGGCGTCCCTTTGTAAGCTAAACGAGCGAGTGTCGTTTTTGGCATTACGTTCAAAGATGAACTCAGATCTACCAATACATTGGACAGGGAATCTGATTGACAAATCATTGAGATGTGGAGGGCCAAGTTATGATCTTTTCCTTCTTCCTGAAGTTCCTCGTCACTGAAGCTAAGATTGTTACATGCTGTTATGTTGGCGACAATACCTCCAAACTGGTCCGTAGTCACATCATGGTTTACATAGGCTTGGTCTAGTACCCTCATTAAAGCTTCTCGGTGAGCTTCGGAGTTGAGGAGTAAAGACAGTATTGAAATCTTGGAAGGAGTCTGCACCAGTTGATCTACGACTCGGTATTCTCTTTTCTTGATTAATTTTATTATCTCATCAAAGTCTGTGTTGACGTTGGTTCTATCAGAGGACCAACATTTGTGTCTGGGTTAACAACGGGAATCGCAGTGATTCTCGGAAGATATCTTAGCCGGGTTCTCGCTAACAATGTGGAGTCTGAGGCGATCTTGGTGGCATGGAGCTGTACTGCCCACTTCGTGTTACTCGTCCGATTGCTATATTGACATTAGCTGGAAGTGTAGGCATGGGTTTCTCCTCCCCATCCTCTATCAGGGTTGCATTGTATTGGTAAGGAATTGCTTTGGTAGAACTGTATGGAACAGGACCGGGTGGGAAAATCACCAAAGGAGATGTTGGAATGCTGGAACCATTGTATTCAATCTCCACATGCTTGGGTACATTGAAACAAGGGATGATAACGTTTACTTCGGGATTTTCCGAGTTGATATCTGAGACTAAAAGCTCATGCGGAAAATGCCCTACTGTATTTACGTCATGGTCATCTCTGTTTCTGTAAATCTGCAGGTCGCCAATATCTAACAACCGCTGAATGTCGGCTCTTATGGTGGGACATCCTTGAAGATTTTTGTAGCAAATATTGCGGGCTGCATAATTGTGCTTGGTAAAGGCACCCATTGAATCAGATGTTTCATGGAGAGGTACTAAGTTTCCTCGATCAGTTTACGCTGCGTGACAAGATACCCGTATTTCTCAAGATCAACCTTATCAATGTCCACCGTGGATCGAAGTGGATTGGCTTGCACGTTCGGACTTGTATTTCTGAAGGAAAGAAGATTAGATCTTACTAATCTTTGTACTTCTGCCTTTAATGCTATGCAATGCTCAAGGTCATGGCCTGGTGCCCCTTGGTGAAAAGGGCAAGATACATCTGTTTTGTACCACTGATCGCGACTTTATCGTCTAAATTAATCAGGAGACTGCAAGTATACAGCCCTATCGCGTAGTTTTAAAAGATATCGAACCTAAGGGACTATAAATCGAACTAACGTAATCTAAACTACTGTGTAAAGCTATAGCTATCGAATAAATAAATTGGGGAATTTTTTGGGTAATAAAACTTAATTCTAATTGAAATAATAATAATGCGAATATCGGTATGTACTTCGTTAATCCTAAAGAATCCGGCTTTCCACTGGCTTATTTTCTAAAACGATAATAATCACTTTTCAAGAAAAGTATTTATTTAAAAATCTATTCTCAAACTTTCGCCTCAGAAGTAAATTATAATTTTAAACTCTGATGTATGCTTTCGCTATCCCATTGATTTTAAAATTACTTTTTGAAAATAAATAAAGTTTAATTGGTTTTAAAACGCTGTCGCAGTCTTTAAAAACAATACCTAGTATCTACTATCTGATTTTAAACCTCAAACTGCCGCTTTATTGGTTTCTAATCTTAGTCGCTTTATTAACCTCAAACTTTCGCCTGTTGGTTTCTAAACCTTTTTAACAAAATAAATTAGATAACTAAATCGAAAAGTGTTTATTTTATAAAATATAATCAAGCTCGTTTGTTCCGATCCATTCAAGTTAACTCGTTACATACCGATATTTAAATAATTTAGCCGATATATTCAGTAAAAGGCATATGAATAAATTAAAGGTTTTAACATTCATTAATAAATTCATGGCAAAACAAATATATCTCATGCAAACAATTAATTAAATAAATAAAAGCAATGTAAATAAGAAACCGAATTAAATAAATGGAAATAATCCTTGAAGTGGAAATAACTCGCATAACGCCTCGGTTCTTCAACAGAATTTAAATAATGCGGAAAATAACTTCTGAAATTTGGATTACAATGGAAAAATAATGCAGGAAAAATAAATTCTGAAACTGGGAAATAATGCTGAGAAACGGTGTGTGAAATTATGATTCGGAGGTGTCCTTTTATAGTGGTAGGATGTAACCACTTGTTGAGAGATTTTCGTGGCACTTCTCGCGAGAATATCTCACTCCCAACTGCCTACTAAGGAGACGGTCGTCCCGAAATTTCCTCCTGCCTATACCCACGTTGAGACGGGCATCCCACGTTTTCTCCTAGGGCCACGTGGCAGTGGAGACGGACGCCTCCCACTAAGGGAAGACTGCGAGGTGGGCGCCTCCATTTTAGGAGAAGGGTTGAGACGTGCGTCTCACCCTAGCACGTGCCTTTTAGGGTTTGCTTGCTGGGGCTTTTGCTTGCTTATAGTGATCCTTGATCCATTATTTTGCTTTGCACACCCCTTTTCTTCATTTCTTGCACATTTTATCAAATATTTCTCTTAATTTCTTCACTTTGCTCAATTTGTCTAATTAAAATAAAATACCTGAAATAATAAAAATACCAGCGTAATATGGAAATAAAATGAAATAATTAAATAAAAATACTAACATTATTTATGAAAATTAAATCAAATACACTATGTAAAATTGTGTTATCAAACTCCCCTATACTTGAACCGTTGTTTGTCCTCAAGCAAAAAGTAAAATGAAAATCATCAAGCACGCTTAAACATGTATATAAGAACATAGATCAATTTGTACCAGTTGCAGTTGATTTTTTTCGTTAGAAAATTTAAGTCAAACTTAAACACCAAAGTTATCGAGGAACACTAGACAACCCCACTTAAGGCACTAATTTAAGTCATATCATTATAGCTCAACCTATTACTATGTTCTATTTCACCGCTTTCATTCTAGTGCAATCACATTAAGCCTTTTACCTTACACGCACATAGTGGAGTAACCGTTAGTGAATTTGATCTTAATAAGCCAGGAGTTCCGTAATTAAACATTTGGTACCTTTATTTCGATTAAAATTGGGATCGAACTGCATTGCCCTACCAAGTTCAAAGCACTGTGACCACCGAACCAATTTATAATGGATTATTTTGCATTAAATTTATAGTTTCCGAATCGTTGGATTAAATGATCCGTAAGGACCATCTAACTTAGTAAGTGCATCATCGATAAAAGCAATTTCTTAAAAATATTTGATCAATCACTTATATTCATCGGTTCTCCACGTAGTTTGTGTTTATGGCGGTGCCGACTGCTTAATAAACTACTCGGCTAATCTAAAACTAAGTTTTAAAGGTTTTGTATAATAAGTACTTAAATCGATCCAACACATCGGGGGTTTTAAAGTGTTAAGACGATAGCAATTTTGCTAAGTTGCTCAATTTTATTTATAATAGGCAACCTTAATACTAGTTGAATAATGTTTATAAATGCGCTTTAAAATTGTTTTATTTTGTTCGTTATGGCTCAAGAAATAGGGGAATTCGATAAGCACAAATTTTTGCATAAAAGATTAAAATTTGCATAAATAAGTATTTTATTGAATTGAAATTTGCAATACAAGGAAAGAAATAAAAGGAAAAGTACTACAAAGAGAGCAAAGGACATAGAAATGAACAAGGAAATGATCCGACTCTATACTTAAAAGGAGCAATGTCCTCGCGATAATAACGAAGGAGAATCGAAATGAAAGATGGGCGATTAAATTCGTAGCAACAATAATAATGCAACTTAAGAAGAATAATGCAACAGTAATAATAATATAATATAATATGCAACATTATAATAATAAAAGATAACATGGATTGGATTAGAATGGAAATCAAAGTTGCTTACAATTTGAAGAATCAAGTATTTGGGAAGAAAAACATAATAATATAAAGGAAACATTGCAAAACCTAATAAAATGAAACGAAACTAAACTAAATAAAATAAATTAACTACTTAAGAACTCTAGCCACTAGATGGTCCTGCCTTAGGAGCAGAGGAAGAATGAAAGTAAGCGAAAACTTCTTGAAATTGCGCAGAAACGGTATCCATAAAACCAAAGAAGTCAGCTCGCAAACTAGTCAAATCGTCCCTCAAAGCCTGGTGTTCCACCTGGAGAGCGTGGATGGCAGTCGCATAATCAATGGGAGGAGCCTCATGCATAACGGTGTCAGGAGCAACAGAGGGAGCGGTGGAAGTGTGCTGAGCAGAGGGATCTTCCTCAGTGTCCTCTAAAACCTCATAGTCTTGTGGAGTCTCAGGAGTGCTTGGAGAAGGTCGATCAAGACCAAAAGCCAATTGGCTTTGTTATGCACACCAGTAGCGTGATTAGGCAAACAAATGCATAACTTGACCATTAATCAACAAGGTAAACCGAGTCGGGCCAAGATCACCAATTATACCAGTGTTGAAACAGAACTCGATGGTCATGCAAGTAACACCGGTAAAAGCATTCAGATGCTTAAAGGGTCGTCGTAGACCGACAACATTTGCAATCATAGTAACGAGACCTCCCATCCGAATGGGTGCATGATCGGTATCAATGAGATCCACAACGTACGGAGCGTATAAGGATCGATTAACCGGACGGTAAGCACAAAACACGATAAAAGCTCATCCTTAGAAATAGTAGTGACATTCTAGGGTCTTCCAAAATGGTATGGGCCGAATCTTATGGAAATACCAAGGCCGTTATGGATATTCTCCGATACAAGATCCTCTGTTAAGGATTCCAGAAATAGATCCCCAAAAATAGTCAAGATCTCTAAATCCAAGATACTCCTCCTGAGTTTCATGATAAACTCCTAAGCCACTAGGAAAACCAAGAAGATCACCCAATTCCTTATGGGTAAACTTGAAGGTGATGCCAAAAAGTCTGAAAATAATAAGTCCACGGCGTAAAGCTACCCCATGAGTAGGAAAGTAAGTCAAAGAGCTGAGGAACTCCAAAGTGAGGTTCCGATAAGTGGCATAGCAAGTCATCAGGCGTGAATTATCCCACCCAATCTGATTCAGCAGAAAAAGCACACTATCACGAATACCAAGAGCAGTCATAGCACCATAATGAAGGTAGGTAGTAGGTAATATCTCACGCTCGGATAGAACTTCATATTTGGTGCGCTGATTTCTTCCTCTGAAACTGATTGGCATATCATCAACACGAGACATAGTGGAAAGATAAATAAGTAGCTAGAAGTATCCTGAAGAGAAGAAAATAAAAAATAAAAGAAGATCAGCATTGGCCAAATGCCGATAAGAAGAGAAATATAGAATAGAAAGAAAATAAGACAGAGAATAGAAATATAATGAAAAGAAAATAGATAAAGAAAAGAAAGAGATTTTTTTTTGTTGTTTGTTTTTGTTTAAAAATAGAATAAAGAAATAAAATAAAATAAGAAGAAAGAAATAAATACGGTGGGTTGTCTCCCACAACGCGCTTTGTTTTATGTCGTAAGCTCGACAAATAAAACTAACGATTAGTCAGCTAATCGAGCATAAGGCTCGTCTAGATTTATCGTTTGAGGACTTCCCTCGATTTCGGTAAGATGGTAGTGTTTTAAACGCTGCCCGTTTACTATAAACGGTTCAATCGAAGGTCCCTTAATCTCTATTGCACCACTTGGATAAACTCGAGTAATTTCAAAAGGTCCGGACCACCTAGATCGTAATTTTCCGTGAAATAATTTTAATCGTGAGTTAAAAGTAATACGAGTCACCTATATTAAAATTCTTCCTAGATATACGCTTATCGTGCCATTTCTTTGTGCGCCTTTGTAAATCGTAGGCCAGACGCATCCGCCTAAGTTCTTCCAATTCATTAATATCCGTGATACGCCTTCCAGCCGGCAGATAACTTAAGTTCGTGTTCTTAATGGCCCAATAAGCCTTGTGTTCTAACTCAACTGGGAGATAGCATGACTTACCATAAATAAGCTTGAAAGGAGTAGTACCGATGGGAGTTTTATAGGCAGTTCTGTATGCCCATAAGGCTTCATGAAGTTTAAAGGACCAATCCTTTCTGGACGTAGCGACAGTTTTTTCAAGGATTTGTTTTATCTCGCAATTTGAAACTTCAACTTGTCCGCTAGTTTGAGGATGGTAAGGTGTAGCTATGCGGTGTCGAACTCCATATTTCCTTAATAATTTTTCAAAGATTTTGGAAATGAAATGAGATCCACCGTCGCTTATAACGAGTCGGGGTACACCGAACCTAGGAAAGATTATGTTCTTGAAAAGCTTAAGTACCACTCGGGTGTCATTTGTTGGAGAAGCTATAGCTTCGATCCATTTTGAGACATAATCAACAGCCACGATTATATACTTATTACCGGATGAAGATGGAAAGGGTCCCATGAAGTCTATCCCCCACACATCAAAGATTTCGACTTCTAAAATGCCTTTTTGTGGCATTTCACGCCTAGATATATTACGGGCGCTGACACCGTCGCATTTTAAGATGGTGGCATGTACGTCTTTCCATAGATTAGGCCAATAGAGGCCGGATTGTAAGATCTTTGCACATGTTTTGGATGTACTAGCATGTCCTCCGTAAGGTGCAGAATGACAGTGTGTTATAATGTTTTCAATCTCTTGTTCTGGCACACATCGGCGAAAAATTCCAACGGGACCTCTCTTGAAAAGTAAAGGTTCATCCCAATAATATTGTTTAAGATCATGGAAGAATTTCTTCTTCTGTTGATAGGTAAGTTCAGGTGGTAGAACGCCTGCAGCAAGGTAATTTACAAAATCAGCATACCAAGGCACAGAGGAGATGGCTAAGGTGGTTTCCATGAGTTTATCCGTTTCGTGTCTTCCAAGTGGGCAATCGCTTTATCATACGAATTCATCATCAATCGGCACTTGTTCATGTTTAAGATTTTCTAGTCTAGAGAGATGATCGCTACCACATTTTCGTTCCTTTCTTATCTTTGATTTCTAAATCAAACTCTTGCAGCAGTAATATCCATCTCGTGAGTCTAGGTTTAGCGCCCTTTTGGTTAGGAGATATCTAATAGCAGCATGATCTGTATATGATTATCTTGGATCCTACTAAGTAGGAACGGAACTTGTCTAACGCGAAGATCATCGCTAAGAATTCTTTCTGTTGTAGCATAATTCATCTCAAGGCTCATCTGTGGTTCTTGCATAATATATGACGTGAAGTCTTTTATCCTTTCGTGTCCTAAAACAGCTACCATAGTCATACACGCCACACATTATTTCAAAAGGTTCATTCCAACTGAGTTTGCATGATAGGCGCAGAATTAATGCTTTCTTAAGTGTTTGAAACGCTTCTAAACATTTTTCGTCAAAGATAAATTCAGCCTTTCATTAATAGCTCGCTTAGGGTTTAGTTATCTTAGAGAAATCTTTAATGAACCGTCGATAAAACCGCGTGTCCCAAAAGCTCGGATTTCTAACTTTTGAGGTCAAGGTTCTCAATAACTTCGATTTTAGCGTAATCGACTTCAATTCCTCTTTTGGATATAATGTGTCCTAAAACAATTCCTTCTTGTACCATAAAATGGCATTTCTCCCAATTAAGCACAAGATTAACCTTCACACAACGTTTAATACCTTTCTAAATTTTCTAAACATTCTTCAAAGCTTTGTCCACAGACGGAAAAAATCGTCCATGAAGACTTCCATAATATTGTCTAGAAAATCAACAAATATTGCCATCATGCATCTTTGAAAAGTTGCAGGAGCATTGCATAAACCAAATGGCATTCTTCTATAAGCAAAGGTTCCAAATGGGCATGTGAAAGTTGTTTTCTCTTGATCATCAGGATGAATAGGTATCTGAAAGAAACCTGAATAACCGTCCAAGAAACAGAAATAAGAGTGTCTAGCTAAACGCTCCAACATCTGATCAATAAATGGTAAAGGGAAATGATCTTTTCTGGTGGCTTTGTTAAGTTTTCGATAATCGATGCACATTCTCCATCCAGATTCAACTCTTTTAGTTATGATTTCTCCTTTCTCATTTTTGACTACTGTGACACCTCCTTTCTTAGGTACAACATGCACAGGGCTAACCCATTTGCTATCAGATATAGGATATATGATTCCTGCTTCTAACAACTTCATAACTTCCTTTTTCACAACTTCGCTCATAATCGGGTTTAGTCTCCTCTGGTGTTCTCTTGAAGTTTTACAATCTTCTTCTAGCATAATGCGATGCATACAGATAGAGGGACTTATTCCTTTAAGATCGTTGATATTATACCCGAGGTCGTTGGATATTTTCTAATTTGTAAAAGTTTTTCGCTTGTTTCGCCAAGTTTCATGTTGACTATCACCGGTCGCTCGAGTTCGAATCTAGGAATTCATACCTTAGATTTTAGGAAGTGTTTTGAGTTCTAGGATGGTTTTCTTAAACTTTGTGTAGGGTCTCGTGCTATAGCTAAGCATTCGCTTAGATTACTACTCGATTTTCATCGAGATTGTCTTCATTTTCAAGTTCAAATTTCTTTCTACATTCATCGATGATATCCATGAAGTAACAAGTATCTTCAATTGTAGGTGCTTTTAAGAATTGAGAGAGGATAAATTGATTTTCTTTGCCTACTTCAAAAGTAAGTTTTCTCTCTTTACATCTATAATTGCACCGGTCCGTAGCTAAGAAAGGCCTTCCAAGAATGATTGGGGTAACTTCATCCTCCCTTATGTCCATGATAATGAAATCTGGTATATAGAATTGGCCAATGCGCACAGAACATTCTCAAGAACTCGCAGGATATTTAATTGACCTATCAGCTAGTTGAACGGACATTTTGGTTGGTCTGAGTTCTCCCATGTCAAGTTTCTTGCGTATAGATAACGACATCACACTTATACTGGCTCCAAGATCACATAAGGCTTTATCTATGACAAATTTGCCAATTACACATGGAATAGAGAAACTTCCAGGATCTTTGAGTTTAGGAGGCATTGTGTCTTGAATAATTGCACTACATTCAGCAATAAGCATGACAGTTTCATTATCCTCTAGCTTTTTCTTATTGGATAGAATCTCTTTAAGGAATTTAGCATAGGAGGGCATTTGAGTTATAGCTTCGGTAAAAGGAATTGTAACATTAAGTTGTTTCAGAAGATCCACGAATTTCTTGAATTGACCCACACTCTTAGTTTTAGCTAACCTTTGAGGATAAGGAATATGAGGCTTATAAGGTGGTGGGGGTACATAAGGTTCGTCCTTTTGTGTGGTATCTTCACTATTATCTTTCGATTTTCCTTTTCTTGTTTATCTTGGGTTTCGTATTGTTTAATGTAATTTTGTTGCATAGTGGGCTATTGTTTCGGGATCTATGTGTCCATCATACTGCTCCGCTTCTTAAGATAACAGCATTTGCATGTCCTTTGTGGCTGTCCAGGAAAAGAACCAGCAGGAGCAGCAGAAGCCGCTTGTTGTTGAGCTACCTGAGAGATTTGTGTTTCTAACATTTTATTATGTGTAGCTAAAGCATCAAGCTTGTTAGATAATTGTTTAATATGCTCATTAGTGTCTTTATTAATTTGGGATTGGTTAGCTGTGAAGTGCTCTATCATGATTTCCAAATTAGACTTCCTAGGAGCATTTGATGTGTTAGGACCATTATTAGGATGATTGGGAATAGCTTTAGGATAACCAGGTGGTGTAGCAAGGGCTTGTCCAGGTGCATATAACGCGTTGTTACCTTTGTATGAAAATTAGGATGATTCTTCCAGCCAGGGTTATATGTGTTGCTGTAAGGATTACCCTGTACATAATTTGCTTGTTCAACTGGAACTCCTGTTAAAAGTGGGCATGCTGGAGCAAGATGTGATTGAATACCACATAAGTCGCAAGTTTGAGCAATTGCAAAGCAAAAGAGTCATGGGCGGTGGTAAGATTCTCAAGCTTTTGGGTGAGAGCTTCCACTTTAGCTGACTTGATCCGACTATTCACTTCAACCATGGCACCTTTCGCTTGAGATTTCACGCTAACTCTCCATACCCCATTGGTAATGGTTCGAGCCATGCTTTCGATTAGTTGTCTTGCTTCAAAGATATGGTTTATTCATCGCGCCACCACCGCAAGGCCTATAGTCAATCTCAGATATACAAGAGACCATTGTAGAACGTGTGAATGATCACCATTCTTCTAAACCATGATGAGGACAAAGTCTAAGCATGTCTTTATAACGCTCCCAAGCTTCAAAGAGTGATTCATTGTCTTTTGTCTGAAACCATTGATATTGGCTCTGAGCATAGTAGTTTTGCTTGGAGGAAAATATCTAGCAAAGAAGACTTTCTTCAACTCATCCCATGTGGTGATTGAGTTGAAGGAAGAGATTGGAGCCATGCGCGAGCTCGCCTCGAGAGAAAAGGAAATAGGCGCAATCGACGCCGGGTTTACACCATTCGCTTACAAAGGTTCTGCAGATCGACAAACACCGATGTATGAAGATTCTGGTCGCAGAGAGCTCTAAAACCGGTTCGCTGAACGGCGAAAGAAGCGAAGGTTTCAACAAATCGCTTTCGAGCGATAGCAGGAGCAATACTATTATGAGGCTCCACTTGAGAAGGAAAAGTAGTCCTTAAGAGGACGAGGAGCAGTGTATATCACCATCTTCGAGTTCTTCAACGTGAAGTTTGGTCAAGGAAGGTTGTTGCTTCTAAATACTCTTGAATTCGCCTTCTTAATCTAAGGTAACGCTCGATATCGTATATAGGTATATGCAAAGGCACGCCTTGAGAGCGAGTATTTGGCATACACAGAGGAAAAGAAATAGTTGCTATAGTCTATACTTCGTAATAAAATTACGATATCAACTTAAATAGTCCCCGGCAACGGCGCCAAAAACTTGATCGCGACTTTATCGTCTAAATTAATCGGGAGACTGCAAGTATACAGCCCTATCGTGTAGTTTTAAAAGATATCAAACCTAAGGGACTATAAATCGAACTAACGTAATCTAAACTACTGTGTAAAGCTATAGCTATCGAATAAATAAATTGGGGAATTTTTTGGGTAATAAAACTTAATTCTAATTGAAATAATAATAATGCGAATATCGGTATGTACTTCGTTAATCCTAAAGAATCCGGCTTTCCACTGGCTTATTTTCTAAAAACGATAATAATCTCTTTTTCAGCAAAAAGTATTTATTTAAAAATCTATTCTCAAACTTTCGCTCTGTTGAAGTAAATTATAATTTTAAACTCTGATGTATGCTTTCGCTATCCCATTGATTTTAAAATTACTTTTTGAAAATAAATAAAGTTTAATTGGTTTTAAAACGTTGTCGCAGTCTTTAAAAATAATACCTAGTATCTACTATCTGATTTTAAACCTCAAACTGTCGCTCTATTGGTTTCTAATCTTAGTCAGTTTATTAACCTCAAACTTTCGCTCTGTTGGTTTCTAAACCTTTTTAACAAAATAAATTAGATAACTAAATCGAAAAAGTGTTTATTTTATAAAATATAATCAAGCCTCTTGTTCCGGATCCATTCAAATTAACTCGTTATATACCGATATTTAAATAATTTAGCCGTATATATTCATAAAAGCGTATATGAATAAATTAAAGGTTTTAACATTCATTAATAAATTCATGGCAAAACAAATATATCTCATGCAAACAATTAATTAAATAAATAAAAGCAATGTAAATAAGAAACCTGAATTAAATAAATGCTGGAAATAATCCTTGAAGTCGGAAATAACTCGATAACGCCCTTGGTTCTTCAACAGAATTTAAATAATGCGGGAAATAACTTCTGAAATTTGGATTACAATGGAAAAATAATGCAGGAAAAATAAATTCTGAAACTAGGAAATAATGCTGAGAAACGGTGTGTGAAATTATGATTCGGAGGTGTCCTTTTATAGTGGTAGGATGTAACCACTTGTTGAGATTTGGCACTTCTCGCGAGAATATCTCACTCCCAACCGCCTACTAAGGAGACGGTCGTCCCAATTTCCTCCTGCCTATACCCACGTTGAGACGGGCGTCCCACGTTTTCTCCTAGGGCCACGTGGCAGTGGAGACGGACGCCTCCCACTAAGGGAAGACTGCGAGTGGGCGCCCATTTTAGGAGAAGGGTTGAGACGCATGCCTCACCCTAGCACGTGCCTTTTAGGGTTTGTTTTCGCTTTTGCTTGCTTGGCTTTTTTGCCGGCTTTTGCTTGCTTATAGTGATCCTTGATCCATTATTTTGCTTTGCACACCCCTTTTCTTCATTTCTTGCACATTTTATCAAATATTTCTCTTAATTTCTTCACTTTGCTCAATTTGTCTAATTAAAATAAAATACCTAAAATAATAAAAATACCAACGTAATATGGAAATAAAATGAAATAATTAAATAAAAATACTAACATTATTTATGAAAATTAAATCAAATACACTATGTAAAATTGTGTTATCAACCACCATGGAAATTTTTCTGGGACCGGAGGTGGTGACCTTGTCTCAGATTTCTTTCTATTAGCGCAGGTAAAGTTCTCAGATACGCATTGAATTGGTCAAATCGTGACCCGAGGCGCACGCTTTTGGTTGTTAAACTGCTGAGCCTGTTGACGAGGCTGTTGAGTTTGTTGATTTTGTTGAAATTGCGGAGCAATTCCTATGTTTGGAGTTGTGTTGACGGCGGGCGCTATGGCGCCACCGTCATTGTTGAGTGACATTCTTACGCTTTTCTGGATACCATTCCTATGTCATGTTCCTTTTCCTTGGAAAACCGGGTTCCAACCTTCTTTATCCCACTAGAAGATCTTGCTTCCTTGGTTAGGCGTCCGGTTCGAACCCTCTTCTAATCGCATTCCCATACTTACCATCTCGTGAAATCTCCGGAGCGCTTAGCGATCATTCGCTCATAGTAGAATGAGCCTAGATTATTCAAGAATACCTTAATCATCTCTTTTCTTCCAATGGTGGGTTGACTTGGGCAGCAATTTCCTCCATCGCTAAGATATTCCTTGAATGTCTCTCTTTCCTTTTGAGACATGGAGCGGAGTTGATCCCGATCGGGAGCCATATCCAAGTTGAACTTGTATTGCTGGACAAAGGCTTCACCTAAGTCGTTGAATGTTTGGATATTCGTGCTGTCTAAACCCATGTACCACTTCAGTACGGCACCGGTGAGACTGTCTTGGAAGTAATGGATTAGCAACTGGTGATCTTCGTTGTATGTGGACATTTTCCTGGCATACATCGTGAGATGACTTTGTGGACAGGAGTTCCCTTTGTACTTTTCAAAGTCAGGGACTTTGAATTTTGCAGGTATCCTTACGCGAGGAACTAGGCAAAGATCCTGGGCGTTTTTCCCAAACAATTCCTTCCCTCGAATTGTTTTTATCTCAAGTTGCATTTTGAGGAGTTGTTCCTGGAGATTCTCCATTGAACCACGTGGATTTGAGTTACTGCCTGGAGTATGGTGAACTTCTTTGTCTATGGTAGCGTGTACTACGGAAGTCGAGTTCGCATGATCGTTGAGAAACCGACATTGTTACTTATGGAAGAGTTACTCCACATTGCGGGGTAAGTGTAGAGTTTTGCTGTAAAGTAGGTATTTCAAGCGGAGTTGTTTGCATTTGAGAAGTTGGTTGGCAAAATCCGATGCCAAAGTTAAAAGGCATGCCCCATTGATAGCCTTCTGGCATGTTGAAAGGTGAACCATCGATCATGAAACCGAAACTGGAGTAGTAGTGTCTTCTGAGATCGCTGCTTGGTTTTGACTGCTCGATGCTGCTTGTTGACTTTGCGCTGTGGCAAATGAGTTGACCAAAGATGTGAGTCTTTCCACTTCTTCTTGTAGTGTAGTTACTGTACTACGAAGTTCAACATTCTCTTGTTCAAATCCTTCCATTACTTTTCTTCTTTTTGATCTTGTATCGTACGTTCGAGTTGGCTGTGGACGCGGTCGAGAAACTCTAAGACGTGACAGCTTGACGATCTTTTCCTATCTGTTCAAGTTGTTCAAACTGTTCAAAGATCAGACTCTAGACGACAGACTTAAATGCAAAATATGATGCATGATTATGATTGTAAAGAAAGATTTCCAAAGAATTTATGCTAAAAGAGATATTTCTGGCAAATATTTGGATGGAAAGCACGAATTTTATTGATTATTGAAAGAAGATTACAACAATTGTTTTTTTGTTGGAGCATTGCTCACACAAATGATAAAATAAATGATAAAAATACAAACTAAATCGAACTAATTAAATGTCTTCGTCGGATGAAGATCCAAAGGCTTGATGCAGCTTCAACTTCAGGATTTCCTTCCCATAGTGAGCTTTTAGTTCACTTTCTCGCTTTTAGCTTGCTAATGACTTTTTCCACTTGTCGGGAGCGGATCTGGTTGTCATTTCTCAAGCTTTCTTTTCCTTTCTTTGACGTATCTTTGATTATTATCCTTCCGCGAATCTTCTCATCTTTCACCATGAGCCATTCATCCTGGAAGTAAAGCGTCTTTTCATGATCTTTGACTTGTTTCTTGAGTTTTTCATTCTCAAGGTTAGTCTTAAGGAATTTATTTTCCAAATCTTCTTTCTCAAACCTTATTTTGGTCAAGGCTTCTTGGTATTCTCCCACAGCTTCGACGGGAAAATTTGTTGATTTGGAAACGATTGAGAACATCGGATCCTCATAAGCGTAAGGCATTCAAAATTCCTTTGCTCTTTTCTTTACCCAAGAAGTGTAGGTTTCCATGGCAACACAATTCTTCGCCTTACCTTTTTCTTTCCTTCGGATGTGATGCCAAGCTTTGATCATCCTAGCTTTCAATCCCTGGGAATCCTCTCCTTCATGATAGAAGTAGCTTTCCGCTATAAATCCAAGAGGTTTACTAGAGTTTGTGATCCGAGTCGACGCTTTCCGTGAAAGGGTTGTAGTTAATTCCTCCTTTCGTACCAATGAGAGGTACGTTGGCAAATTCTCCACAACTCTCAATGATTTCCAACTCATTGTCTGCTAAGGTATACCAATGGATATCGTCATTTGTAAGAGACATGAGTCTTCGAGACCAATGCCACTCGTCTTTGTTTTCGGGGAAAATGGGAGATTTAGGTAAGTGTGATACAATCCATTTGAGAAACAGAGGTACACAACATACGATAGTTCCGTCTCCTTGACGATTCCTATGATGAATGGAAAAATACGTGTCACCAAGCAGAGTGGGAACGGGATTTCCAATCAGAAAGATCCTTATGGCGTTAATATCAACGAAATTTGGGACGTTGGGAAACAACACCAATCCATAGAGGAGTAAAGCTAAAATAGCTTCAAAGGCTACCATACTACCAAATTTTAGAGAATTTGAGAGCCTTCTCCATTAGGAACTTTGAAGTCATCCTAAGAGTTTTCCTCCGTAGTTAGGTTTTGTCTATCTCGATTTCTTTATGTGAGTCATCGTTGCAATGATGGTGACTTGGGAATGGCTTCCAAACCATTGAAAGGCACTTTGTCCGACATCGAGATACCTAGGATATGCGCATTTTCCAAAGTAGGCATTAACTGATAATCTGGGAAAGTGAAACAACGATAGACTGGATCGTAGAACTGAACGAAAGTTTTGAGAAGTCATTCATCAACGTTAGCGTTCAGAAGAGTTAAAAGAGTTCCATAGCGTCAAACCGAGGGATCTTCTACCAAGGATGCTAACTCTTTCAACTTTCCTACATCAGGAATTCTAAAATTGTATCTCTTGGTGAATCTTCCTCTGACGTCCATCACTCTAACCTAAAATATTTTACAAAGAAAAACCTCTAAATTCTTAGGAAATGGGAAGAGAAATGAAGTTTTTTTTTTGAATGAATGAATGAATGCATGAATGCGGCAAACATGGTTAGTAGTTATACACATGGGCAAGCGTTCGAAGTCACGAGCATGAAGCCAACGATAAGAATCAACGTGGTTAAGTTCTAAGGGCTTATTCATCTGTGAAACGAGTTCTACTGATAATACAGGCTCAACACTCCTCTTTGAAATATTATCTAATTTGTTGAATACTCGATGGTCCGATAATATTTTTCAAGAGGAACTCGCCTGATCGTAGTCTCGCATGACAATTACTCTAGGCTTACACCCGAATAATCTCTACACTACATCCTAAATGGCCAGGATGGGTTATGTGTTCTACAGCCAACTCAGCTTCTCAAGTTCCCTTGAAAGCACCATGTCTTTGCAAATACTTGCTAAACACAAATACCCCCAAGACAACCTCCACTAAGAGGGAGATATTAACTTCGTAAGTATTGAAACTTCTCACGTATTAATACCTCCACCTAGATCTTAAAAATGTTTCTTAAATCCGGGTTAGGATTTCTTTCCATCAGATGAAATCGCGAAAACACACAATAAAGAAAAACAGATATATGCACAACATGAAAGCTTATCCCCTTTCTTTTCTTTTTGAAAACAAAAAAGGTTGGTGCTCTTGAGCAGAGTCACATTTTTTTTGAAAATCAAAATTTCTCAGAGTCGCCATTTTTCCCTGCTAAAAGGTGACGTGCTAGAGGATTCGAACGTGAATTTTCTGCCTCAAACGATTTACTCTTTTGATTTGTTTATAAAGATGCCGCGAGCATCAAGCTTTATTATTTTCAACACAAGAAATATGATTTAATGATTATGAAAAAGGGGAAAGTTGTTAATACCCTCAATTGATATTGATATGCGTAACGACTAGCAAACTAGACGAACGCATCGGGGAGATTCTCGAAAGGGGATTGTTATATAAAGGGAAAAGATGGAGCACCCTAAATATATATAGTTATCTATAGCTTTATATATGAATATGTTTGATATGTTTGTGTGTTTTTTAATTGCTATTTCTAAGATTGGGAAAGTTTCTCCTTTGGGATTTTAAGAAAGGATAGATTATGTGGGATTCTAGGTTTTGTTATTATTGTGCTCGCAAAGATCTGTGGATCTTCTGCATACATATCCCCTAGTGGGAATCAGAGCATTTGTATCTCGGATCTAAAGGGATCTATGGTTTGTTTGGTTTGAGAGAGAAAGAAATTTGCTCGGCAAGGATGAGACCTTGTGCCTACGTATTCCCAAAAGGATGTTGAGAAAGTCAGAGCAATCGTAGTTCCCACTTATGCTAGTGGAAAGCAACGGAATGTTAGTAAGAGATGCATAAGTGTCATCTTAATGAAAAATGTATCTAATCTATTTCATCACATACATTTTTGAAAAGTTTTGACTGATTAAAATCTTTCGCCGTAAGTTATAGGTGTTTTGCTTGAGTGTACAAGCGTTACCACTTACATGTTTAAGAAAGATGTTTGAAAAAGATGATTGAATCTTTTAACTGTAAGCATTGGGTGTTTTGCTTGAGAATACAAGCGTTACCACTTACAATTAAGAGATGTTTTTGTTTGAAAACAGTTTGAAAAAGTTTGAAAAAGTTTTTGACTGTATGTGATGTAATAGAAGAGATACTTCTTCCATAGAGATGATAGATGTCTAAATCTCAAGGAGAAATTGATTGGATTAAAGGGATGCTTTTAAGAAGCCCATGGGTCCTTGTATTGTAAGCCCAATAGGAGGCATTCCGAGGGTCATCGAGGGTCCTTGTATGAAGCTCAAGAGGAAGCTATAGGGTATGGCTGGCTTTGTGTTAAAAGGGATTTCACCGGGAAACCATCCTTTTGGAATTAAGAGCAATTTCACCGAGAAATTATACTCTGGGTTCTATCCTAACACGGGTGATTCTTTGTATTGGAAGCCCAATAGGAGGCTGCTAAGAGATTTCCTGTCTCTTTCATTGTATGATGCCCAAGAGAAGGCTAAACTCAATGAGGAGTTCTTTTTGAACGAAGCCCAAGAGGAGGCTGACTCAACAGGGGAGTGTTGCCTTATATGAAGCCTAAGCGGAGGCTAAACTCAGATGAATGAGTTTCTTTGTACAAAGCCCAAGAGAAGGCTAACTCTGTGGGGAGAGTTATCTTGTATGAAGCCCAAGCGGAGGCTAAATTCATGCCGGGGATGAATTATCTTGTATAAAGCCCAAGCGGAGGCTACAACTGTAGGGAACCTATTGGTTAGACTAATTATTATGTTATAATTAGACAGACAGTTGTATAAACAAGTGTGTGTGTGGTATGTATTCACAGGAGTTTATGAAGGAAATATAAACAATGCATGATGTTTATTTACAAGAGATTATGAAATATAAACAAGTGTCTGTGAAACGAACGTTTAAAACGAGCGCAACTTGATTATTTACAAGTTTGAACTGTGTACAAGGAAGTGAATATGTACACGAACGAGCTATTTATATACAGACAAAGATGGATGTACATAGGAGGGTTGGGACTTACACCATAAGGGAGGCCCATTGACTTAAAAGCAGTTTCACCGGGAATAATGCTCCTTTCAATATCAATGGTATTCAGTTGAATGTACAGATGAAACGGAAACAAAAGATCGAAGTTTATCTGTGTTTAAGTATTTACAAAAAGTATCTGTGTTATGTACAGATAAAAGTTTGTATGAAAAGAATTTGATATGTACAAGAAAAATGTGTATGTACAGATAAAAGTTGGTTTGAGTATACACAAGTGAAGTGAAAAACAAACGATCGAAGTTTGTCTGTACTTGAGTATAAAAAGTATCTGTGTTATGTACAGATGAAATTTGTATGTATTTGAAGAGAATTTGATATGTATAGAGAAATATGTACATAAAAGAATGTTGTTGATATGTACAAGAGGAAAAATATGTACATAAAAGAATGTTATGGGACTTACACCGTGAGGGAGGCCCATGATCGATTGAGAAATTCGAGAGAAAACGAATTCGGTTTTATCGTTTAAATCGGATCGATCATGGTAAAAATGATGCAAGTTTTATGAAAAGTTTTGAAAAATGATTTTGAAAGTGTTTTGAAATGTGAAGTTCATTTATGAGAAGTTTTGAAAAGAATCGGAAGTCGAAAACTTGAAAAATTCACCTTTAAAAGGTGTTTTGAAAAGTGCTCGTAACGCCATTTTCGCCCGATTAAAATATAATCGATGAATGTTTTTCTGAAAATTTTGCACTATCATAAAATAGATGTATTTATTGACAAGTGTACAAAAATCACCTTAAATTAAGGAGTTTTATTGTTTAAAAAATGTGAAAGTTTTGTAAAAACATGAAAAATATGAAGAGTTTTAAAAGAATGGTCTCCACAAGGATTGAACCCGGACCATTGGGGTGACTACGTGGCACAAAGCACTACGGCAAGCTAGCAACCACTGGAACAAACGCGCTTATGTTTATGAATCAAAAACAAGTGTTGATAAAAGATTGAAAATTTGAATTTTTAAAACTCAAGAACACGCCACAAGTTGTTCTTCGCTTCCATTGATTCTCGCTTTTCAATCCAAGCTAAAATCTTCGCTTTCTCAATGAAATTTGATGAAATAAATATGAAAATTGCTCGGTTTTGAACAAGGAATACGATGGTGTATGTTAATTGCATTTATTTTAGCCTAGCATGTTTGAATTTCGGAATCACGAAGAACCCTAGAAACTAAGATTTCAAATTAAATGATGCATAGTTGATGATTCTTTGATTTTTGAGGGCTTATGATCGTGATAAGTGCGAAAGAGATTGGCCAAGAGTTTTGCATTTAAATTCAAAGAATCATGATATCCAAGTTCATGTTCTAACCTGCTCAAGTTGAGATCAAGATGATGATCGCTGCTTCCGTAACTTGTTTTTCAATTGCTACAGCATCATTGGCCTATATAAATGCTATATGGATGATCTGCTTTCTTTGAATGACCTTGGATTACTCCAGCCAAGTCCACCTGCACAGTTCAAAAATGGAAACTCGAATTCTATGTTTAAGCTGTTACAGTTAGTTGCTGATGGTTTGGATCATGTATATGAGGTATATGGAAGGTGTTTGAATGATCACAACACAAGTTAATCAAGCCTAGCCACAATTTTGAAACTTAAGGCAGTTTATACAAGCATGTGTTCATGGCATGTGATTTCTGATTTTCAGCTTAGTTCATGTTGATCTTAAGTTTTGAACAAGTTTAATATTGATTATGGAATGTGTTTGACACCAAAACTTTCCCTAGTTTTTACTAATTCTCAAAATTGCAAGTTTTCTCTCATTTGAACTATGATTTGAGAAATTGGAGAAAGTGGAAGGAAAGTATGTCTTGGCATTACTTTGGTGTGATTTTGAACTTGAAATGATGCTCTATTTATAGGCCAATGGTTCTGAAAATGTTAGGCACAAGTACAAGCTTTTGGTAAATCAAAGATAACTTAAGGGGTAAGAAAGGCATTTTGTAAAGGAAAAGGAAGTTTCCTTTTTTAACCATGTGTTATTTTTCCAACTTGATCCAATCCTTCAATTATTACTTCTCACTGATTTTTATCAGTTCTTATCCCAATTTGGCAAGGTGGCAAGTATTCTAGATGAAGAAATCACATAATGACCTATAATGTGATGTTTTGAACTTTGAAAATCATGTTCATGGAGCCTTATGTTTCAATTTCAAAAGTATAGCTAGACTCCATGGATTTGTGAGTTCTTGGACATTTTGGAAAGCTTGTTTCAAGAGATACAACTTTCATGTTTTGAGTTTTTTCCAATTCAAAATGGAACTAGGTGAAAAAATGGCATGAAGTTTGGAAAAAATACAAAATTTTAACACTTAGAAAATTTTCTAAGTGTTGAAAATTTTGACTTTTTGTTGACTTTTTCAAATTCTTTGATTTTTTATGATCATGATGGATCATTTGAAGTATTTTGATGATTGAAAAAGTTTTATCTTGAAAAAGTTGACCAAAAGTCAAAGTTTGACTTTTCAGTGCAGATGAAATTTCATCAGATGTTTCTGAAATTGACTGATGAAGTCTGTGAACTTCTGTGATGTTTTGAATCCAGAAATTAGGTCAAGATGTTGTATCTAAGATATAATGACCAATCTCTATCCAAAAAAGTCATTTCTTGCTCAAAAAGTCAGAGAATGCTCATGCTCGATCAAAACCCTAATTGGTCGATCCTTGATTGATCTATGAGAAAACTTGGATATCTCATGATCAGAGGTTGATGATTTGATCAAGATAGATCAAATGAGGTGAGAAAAACTCAAACCCTAATTGATTGCCTCTTGAATCAGATGAAAATCTGATGAAACCCTAATTTTGACCTGTGAATGCTACACCCGATTAATGCTATCTGAACTGTTAGTGATGCAATGATGCAAATGTAAGATGGTATATTAGGTCAAAAATTGGGGTATGACAGATGTTAGTTAGAAAGATGGAACAATCCTCTTTAATGGTAAAAGGAAAAACAACATTTATAAAATCAAACTTTCTGAACTTAAAAGTCATAATGTTAAATGTCTTATGTCAGTGGACAATGAGCAATGGGCTTGGCATGTATTTATTAGGCATGTTAGTATGAGAAGAATATCTCAAATTAACAAACTCAATCTAGTCAGAGGACTTCCTAATTTGAAGTTTAGCTCAGATGCTCTGTGTGAAGCTTGTCAAAAAGGAAAATTTTCAAAAACTTCTTTTAAATCAAAAATGTTGTTTATACCTCTAGGCCATTAGAACTTCGATATTGATCCGTTTGGACCAAAGGAAACCGCATCCATCGCTGGCAAAAGTATGGGTTGGTGATCGAGATGACTATAGCAGATGGACAGGGTAAAATTCTTAAGACACAAGGATGAGTCATATTCTATGTTTTCTAGCTTCTGTAATGTAGTCCAAAATGAAAAAGAGTTTAGAATAGTAAAAGTCAGAAGTGATCATGGTGGTGAATTTGAAAACAAAGACTTTGAAAATTTCTTTAATAAAATGGTATTTCTATGATTTTTCGTGTCCTAGAACTCCACAACAAAATGGAGTTGTAGAACGTAAAAATGTAACTTTATAAGAAATGGCCGTAACCATGATCAATGAGACTAACATTGCTAAACATTTTGGGCGTAGGAAAAAAATGTGTTACATCCAGAATAGAATCTCTATAAGACCTATTCCAGAAAAGACTCCTTATGAATTGTGGAAGAATAGAAAGCCCAACATTTCTTATTTCCATCCTTTTGGGTGTACTTATTTTATTCTAAATACCAAAGATTATCTGAATAAATTTGATTCTAAGGCACAAAAGTGTTTAATGTTAGGATATTCTGAACGCTCAAAAGGCTACAGAGTATATAACACCGAAACACGTATTGTAGAAGAATCCATTAATGTCAGATTTGATGATAATCTTGGCCCTCAAAAGTCAATGCAAAAAGACTCTCTTGAAGGAATAGAAATTCAATTTACAGGATCAAAATATGGTCCTTATAGAAGTTCTGAAGAAACAACCAAAGACAGAAGTTCTAAAGAAGAAACCAAAGACAGAACTTCTGACATAAGTGATGAAGCAGTAACCAAAGACAGAACTTCTGAAGAACTCATCCAAAGAAAGTCATCCATAAGCAGCTTAGCACATCCTGAAGAAATGATTCTGGGAAAGAAAGATGATCCAATCAGAACCAGATCTACATTCAGAAACTCTGAAGAATCTCTCATGGGTCTTGTATCCTTGATTGACCCAAATTTTGTAGATGAAGCTCTTCAAGATAATAATTGGATCATTGCAATGCAAGAAGAACTAAATTAATTCACCAGATATGACGTATGGGATCTTGTGACCAAACCAAAAGGTTTCAACATTATTAGAACCAAGTGGGTCTTTAGAAACAAGCTGAGTAAACAAGGAGAAGTATTCAGAAACAAAGCTCGATTGGTAGCACAAGGTTATAGTCAGCAAGAAGGAATAGACTATACAGAAACCTTTTCTCCAGTCGTCAGGTTAGAATCTATCAAACTTTTAATTTCATATGCTGTTAATCACAATATCACACTGTATCAGATGGATGTAAAAAGTGCATTCTTAAATGGTTACATTGATGAAGAAGTTTATGTCCATCAATCCCCTGGTTTTGAAAACTCAAAACATCCAGAAGTTGTTTACAAACTCAAAAAATATTTGTATGGTCTTAAACAAACTCCCAGAGCTTGGTATGAAAGACTAAGTAATTTTTTATTAGAAAAAGATTTTACCAAAGGGAAAGTGGACACAACCTTATTCTGTAAGACATTTAAAAATGATATTTTGATATGTCAAATCTATGTTGATGGCATAATTTTTGGTTCTGCTAAATCCTCCCTTGGGAAAGAGTTTGCGAAGTCTATGCAGGCAGAGTTCGAAATGAGTCTCATGGGCGAACTCAAATTCTTTCTGGGAATTCAAATTCATCAGACCTTAGAAGCAACTTACATACATCAGGGTAAGTATCTTAAAGAGCTTCTGAAGAAATTTGATATGTCAGATAGCACACCCTCTAAAACCCCTATGCATCCCACATGTATTTTGGAGAATGAAGAGGTAAGTAAGAAAGTAGATAAGAAGATCTACAGAGGTATGATTGGATCTCTCTTATATTTAACTACCTCTAGACCTGATATTTTATACAGTGTCTGTCCATGTGCCAAGATATTTTAAGAGAATTCTCAAGTATCTGAAAGGTACCACTAATCTTGGTCTATGTTACAGAAAATCAAGAGAATACAAACTTGTAGGATACTGTGATGCTGACTTCGCTGGAGAGAGAATAGAAAGGAAAAGCACTTCTAGAAGCTGCCAATTTCTGGGAGAAAATCTGATATCCTGGTCCAGCAAAAGACAATCCACTATTGGATTATCAACTGCAGAAGCAGAATATATAACAACAGTTGGATGTTGTACGCAAATGCTCTAGATGAAAAGTCAACTTGAGGACTTTCAGATATTTGAGAGTAACATTCATATCCTCTGTGATAACACTTCTGCTATTTGTTTATCTAAAAATCCTATTTTGCATTCTAGAGCTAAGCATATAGAAATCAAATATCATTTCATTAGGGACTATATTCAAAAGGGGATTCTTTCTTTAAAATTTATTGATACAGACCATCAATGGGCTGATATATTTACAAAACCCCTTGCTGAAGATAGGTTCAATTTCATTCTGAAACATCTCAGTATGGAATTATGCCTAGAATGAAAAGATTATTTCTGCTTAACTGGTAGAATATTATTTTATGTGAACCTCTGATCAATGTCCTTTAGAAGTGAGAAGGGTAACTGAATCAGAATCTATCAGAAGATCTAAGACAACTCAAATCAAGATAGAGCAGTTCACCAGAACAAGACCTGTCAATCTTAATTGTTAAAACACTCTCAGAGGATGAACATATGATTCAAACTCTAATAGAGTGAAACATTTGAGTTGCTAACTTGAGGCGCTGGTCAATTTGGTAACTGTTCATCATATCTTCTGCTACCTCCCTTACAAGAAATCATCATGTCTTATTACTTTCTGCATTAAAATATCCAAATTGTATGATTTCAAGAAACTATTCCTCTATTTATTCTCTCATCTCTTCAAATTCATTTGTCATCTTTTGTGCTAAATTTCTTTTTGATTTATGACAAAAAGGGGGAGAAAGTAAGATATTTTGAACATCATAGTTACTAATAGACTAAGTCTCGAATATTTTAATATCACCCTTGATTTCATTTGTGTCTAAATATTATAGCAGGAAATCAACTTCTAGAAATCAACTTTTGGAAATCAACTTCTAGAGCCAACTACTGGAAATCAACTTCTGGACGAAATTTCATGGAAGTACAATGTTTTCTAAATTTATATGAATAAATTGTGGGAGACCTCTCTTTGCCAAAACATTTGAGTTTTTGTCATCATCAAAAAGGGGAAGATTGTTAGAACATAGTTTGGTTCTACACCAATCTTAGATGTTTTGATGATAATAAGTACTGTTGATGACTATCATGTTCTGAAAATAATAAACAAATATTTTGTACGAAACATTTTGGATTCTAGGGTTGTTTTAAAAGTATGCAGACAAAGTTCTAACCTTGAAAAGAAAAGAAGCCTTTTGAACTTATCGAACTGAAGTTCTGACGAAAGAAGTAGAACAAAAGTTTTGATGAAAGAAGAAGAACAAAAGTTCTGACGAAAGAAGAATAACAAAAGTTCTGATGAAATAAGAAGAACAGAAGTTCTGACGAAAGAAGAAGAACATAAGTTCTGATGAAAGAAGAAGAACAGAAGTTCTGAAGAAAGTAGAAGAACAAAAGTTCTGATGCAAGAAGAAGAACAGAAGTTCTGACGAAAGTAGAAGAACAGGAGTTCTGATGAAAGTAGAAGAACAGAAGTTCTAATGTCCGTTAGAAGACTCTGAGCTAAGCGAAGTTCTAAAAGAATTAGAAGATTCTGATCGAAGAGAATTTCTAATGTCAGAAGAAGACTCTGAACTGAACATACATAAGTTCTGACATGTTAGAAGATGTTAAAAGATTCACGCTCTAAACAAAGTTCTGATAAACTTCTAAATAGCACCAGACCGCTCTACAAACTCTGATATCCATGTTCTGAATGAAATGCTACGAAAAGTTACCATTCATTAAATAAAGATTTGAAGCAATAGGTAACTTCCAACAGGATCTTGCTTTTATGTAAAGAAAAATCAACTCAAATTATCATCATTCCATATACAGCTTAAGATGTCTCCAACGGATACTTTCCATGAACAACTATATAAGGATTCATCTATGAAGAGAACGATAGACAACATACAGAGATCAACACATGCAAAATCAAAAGAAAATTCAAAATCTTTCATTAGCTCTTAAGCGCTGAAATATTCTTGTGTAAAAATCATAGTTGTGATATAGCTTTCTAGAAGCATCATTAAACACACTTTTGTAATTGTCTGTGAATTGTAATTCCTTGAGAAACCAAGTTGTGGTGTTCTTGATAAGACTAAAACAATTGTTTTAGTGAATTATAATTCCTTGAGAAACCAAGTTGTGGTGTTCTTGAGAACATTAAGGCAGTGGTCTTAGTGGTTTGTAATCAAGTTCTGATTAGTTGATTAAGACCTCGAGAGAGGCAAATCACCTTGGGTAGACTGGAGTAGTTTGAGTTCAAACGAACCAGGATAAAAATAATCGTGTCTATTTTAATTTGATTTCAAAACCCCAATTCAAACCCCCCTTTTCTTGTGTTTTTCATCCTTCAGCACGTACACTCATTCATTCATACATAGCTAAACTTCAATTCATAGCTCATTCACATATGTTGATAATCAGAGTATTTATCCTCTAATACAAAGGTCGCCTTTAAGCAAGAAAAGTTCAGCTTTCCACTCTCTCCACTGAATTATTCCTCATGGAAGAATAGAGTCTCGACTCTCTTTGTAAGCCTCTATGATTGTTTAAATCACCCTTCTCCAGCTTGATTTTGGTTTGAACTCGTTTCCAAGCGTATTATTACCTTGCTTCATAGACTATGAGTTATAATTGAAAGTACATTTATGTCAGAAAGATCTCATTTCTCCAGCGATGTTGTTACAATCTTTTCGTAACGGCATGTGATAGTATCTTCCTGCAAGCGGTTGATTTTTCCCAGCAAGCCTATTAATGCCAATTTGGCCTTCTTTTGGCAACCCAATGAGGAATATCTCGCTATGGATTGACCGTATCTCTCCAGCAGGTTGAAGACTTGTTATGGAAATCTCCGATGGGTGATTTACAAGCTCGTAGTTTGGAAGTTCCTTTGGGTGATTTACAATATCATTATTGAACATTTCTTTTCGGTATTCTTTTGGGTGATTTACAAGCTCATTGTTGAATAGTTGTTTGCTTCCTTTGGGTGATTTACAAGCTCACTGTTGAACATTTCTTTACGGTACACCTTTGGGTGATTTACAAGCTCATTGTTAATTAGCCATTTATTTCCGATGGGTGATTTACAAGCTTATTGATGAATGTTTGTTTTCTGTATTCCTTTGGGTGATTTACAAGCTCATTGTTGAATAGTCGCTTGCCTCCGACGGTGATTTACAAGATCATTGTTGGAAGTTCATTTGGGTGATTTACAAACTCACTATTGAATGTTTCTTTACGGTACTCCTATGGGTGATTTAAAATCTCATTGTTGATGAGCCGTTTATTTCTGATGGGTGATTTACAAGCTCATTAATGAATGTTTATTTTCGGTATTCCTTTGGGTGATTTACAAGCTCATTGTTGGAAGTTCCTTTGGGTGATTTACAAAATCATCATGAACGCTTTACTTTAATTTGGGTGATTTACAATCTCATTGTTGATTAGCCGCTTATTTCATGGGTGATTTACAAGCTCATTGATGAATGTTTCTTTTCGTATTCCTTTGGGTGACAAGCTCATTGTTGAATAGACGCTATCTCGATGGGTGATTTACAAACTCGTCATTTAGAAGTTCCTTTGGGTGATTTACAAGCTCATTATTTTGATGTCTCTTTGGGTGATTTACAAACTTGCATTGAATTCGATAGCTATTTGCAACAAGATATGTTATTCGATGAATGGTAGCATCGTTGTTATAGGAGGAAGTTTGACGAAGATCTGTTATTCCGATGAATGGTAGCCTCATCGCATGGGAGGTAGTTTATCAAGATTTGTTATTCCAATGAATGGTAGCCTCGTAGTTATAGGAGGTAGTTTGTCAAGATCGTTATTCGATGAATGGTAGCCTCGCTGCATGGGAGGTAGTTTGTCAAAGATCCGTTATTCATGAATGGTAGCCTCGCTTTTGAGAGGTAGTTTGTCGAAGATCGTTATTCCAATGAATGGTAGCCTTGTCATTATGGGAGGTAGTTTGTCAAGATCCGTTATTTCGGCGAATGGAAGCCCTGCTTTATTGAAGGAAGTTTATCAAGATTTTTCCGGCGAATGGTATCCTCGTCGTTATGGGAGGTAGTTTGTCGAAGATTCATTAACCGATGAATGGTATCCTTGTCGTTATGGAAGGCAGTTTGTTAGAGGTTTGAATGTTCGATGGATGGTAATCTCGTTATTATGGGAGGTAGTTCGTCGTTGATTTGTTGAATACTCCAATAGGAGAATTTTTGGCTCATTGGTTGTATGATTGCTTTGTTACCTTTTCCAGATGAAGTATCCTGGTTAAAGAAGGACTTCTAGCCTATCTTTGGTGAAGCGCCAGAGCTCTTTGTAAAGTCAGTCTATTGTTGATGTTGTCTTCTTACCACCTTTTGGTTAGAAATAATTCTTGGTTTTTACTCAGGGTTGATGGTTTACAATCTTTAGAAAGTTGGTGTCACTCTAGTTGTTTTTGCTAACCTCCGTGAGGACATAGTTCACCGCTCATCTAGAGATTGTTGCTATTGTTCCCATTCCCCAGTGGAGTAATGTTTTTCTCTCTCCCATAAGATTGAGCTTCTTTCCCCAGTAGTTTGTCTTCTTGGATGAGTTGTCTTTCTTAGTATTTCTTCGTTATCTTTGCTTCCCCCAGTGGCATTAAGGGCATCTGTTGTACCCCAATCTTTGCCACTAAGATCCCTCATCATCACAATGCATTAAGATCACAAACAAGGTTGGGCTCTTATGGTTGTCCTATTCCTACGTTTGCTCTTAAGGAATCACCAAGCACCCTAACTGTGTTCTGCATGCATGATTGATCTAAATTTATTTCATCTGCTAACCTTTGATTAAAATACAAAAAATATATGCTTTTGTCTTTAAATCTTGAATTCTTGTAGGTATCAATCCAAGACATCATGTGAATGTAAGTTTTTTTGATGTTTTTTCCCAAACTTGACTTAAAACCAAATTTTCAACAAAAAAAAAACAGGGTGCAATCGATTTGCACATTGGAGCAATCGATTGCTCACTGACCAATTTCAGCAATTTTCCAAAAAATACACTTAGTGCAATCTATTTGCACTAGAGTGCAATCGATTGCACTAAGCAGAATGCTGAAAAATTGGGCAATTTTCAAGTTTGTGGGTTTGGGCTCCAATTTCTTTTTTATTTTCTTTAATTTCGAAATTAATTACTAATTGATTCAATTTTGGCTCCAAAATCAATTTCCATGCCTAATTCTAATTTCCAAACTCTAAACCACCACTCATTCCCAAACCAAAATCTTATAAATAGAGGCCTCCTCACATTGAAATATCAAGCTTTTGATAGCCAAATACACCTTTTCAAAATTTCTCCTCATTTTCCCCAATTCTAAAAATTCACTCAAAGCTCTTTCTTCTTCATAAGATTAGTGAGTTTTTCATTGGAATTCTTTAATTATTTGAGATAAACCTCTATCCATTCTCTTTTTCTTCACCAATTCTTTAGATCTAGGCTTGTGATTCTAATTTTTGAAGTTTAAGTGAAGCAATTTGAAGTGTTACTCTTGCACATTTTTCTCAAGATCTACAAGTGGTGAGTGTAGATCTTCATATTTAATTATGTGATCTCTTGATAATTGTTGTTGTTTGATTCATTAAGCAAACTTGTTTTTAGTTCCATTAATGTTACTTTCTCAAAAGTTGGTGTAATTTTCGTGTTCAATTGAATCAAGACACAAGGTGTTTGTGGAAACGCTTGAACAAGAATTTTCCCTTTAGAAATGTGATTTGTCCGGTTTTACAAGATGCAATCGATGTGCATCACGCAATCGATTGCACGAGCCACGCTTAAAAAAAAAATAGCAGGTGCAATCGATGGCATCCCCGCAATCGATTGCACATAGTTTAAATTGTGATTTTCACTTGTTTTTGACTTGTTTTGGATCTTTACTCTTCTTATACTCCATTCTTTGATGATTGCTTGGATTGTAGTCTTGTACACCTAATTCCTCTTTAATCTCAATGGACTCGGTGTTGATGAGGTTGGAGAAATGTATTGGTGATTTAAATCTATCAAAGGATTAATTATATAATTAATTGTTGGTGCTTTGAGTCAACAAAATATTTTGTGGCTTAATCCACCAAGATGAGTGATTGAACTTAAAAATGGAAGAAATTAGAGAATATAATCCAAGTTGATCTATCGCTCTTTTTTATTTTACATGTGTTTACAAACATTAGAAGATGATCTACATATCATTCTTCTCGCTTTTTTTCAACACATACATCACTATTGACCGACCTCGCTGTAGGGTGGCCTATATAAGTCACTTGGAGATTTCTTAACATAGCGCTACATTGCTTTTTCTTCATCTTTTTTCTTTGTCCCGACTTGGAAAATGATCAATTGGTTGCATGAACTTTAATGTTCAAAAATGCCCCAAAAGATGAATTGAGCTTTGATTTTGGTTCAACACTTGTGCTTGTCGGTGGTCGCGTTGATTTCAATCAAGCTTTTGGAAAGTTTCCACCAACCTTGTCCATTTGAAATTTCGATCATCTTTGATCAAGTGATATGATAATTTAAAACCGTGATATACTTGACAAAAGCAATTGAAACTTATCGTGTGATTGTGTTGATTCTATCAAGCATCCGTAAGTCTTCATGTGTAAGTTTCAAGATGGTCACCTTGCTGACGACTAACAATTAACAATTCGATGATATACTTGACAAGTTTCAAGATGGTCATCTTTCTAACCTTTATTAATTGTTTTTTTTTTTACTTTTCGCTCTTTACTTTCCGCATTTATTCTTATGCTCTTTAGTTTTATGCCTTTAATTTTAGCATTTACATTTCATGTCATTTTTTCTTTGCTCACTTGAGCATTTTATTTTCTTGTCATTTTTCCTTTGTTCACTTGAGCATTTTATTTTCTTGTTATTTTGAATTTGCTCACTTGAGCTTTATTTTTCTTTTCCAAAACACTTAATAATTCAACTTAAACATAAAAAACTATTAATTGGTCGTCTTGGTTACTATCCTGTGCTTGAGCTTGATCTCCTGGACTTAGGATTAGGACCCCTACTTCAACTTGGAGATTTTTGTGCCCTTGGTGCTATTTTGTCTTGTCTGGTTATTATCTTTGTATGTAGGTTATTCTGTTATACTCGATTAAGAGTAGATTTCCTCAAAATACACCATTACCGCCTGCTTTTCTTAAGACAAGAATTCACCTAAAAGCATTGACTTATCCTGCTTGTTTTTTTGTCCGGTTATTTGTTGTTTATGTGGTAATCCAAAGGATGAGATGTGGTATTTGCTCTTGATGTCAATTACTAGTCTTCTCACCGGGTTAGATATTTCTTATCCTTACTTTTTACTTTATGCACTTAGGTTAGCCTCATCATCTCCTCCCCATTCTTTAATTTTCAAAATCTTCCTCTTTTCAAAGGATTCTTGTTTTAAAAACTCGAACCACTTTCATAAAAAACTTGGACTTAGGTCCATGAATTTTCAAAACTTCTTTTCCTAATAAACTTTCAATTTATTTAATAATACTTTGACTTTTCTTTTCATAAGACTAAAAAAATACCTAACCTCATTCAAACTTTTTGAGCTCTTTGTGGCTTTTCTAAAACTAACATTTTTTTTCGTAAAATCAACCAACACACAAATTTGGTCTTTTTTAGTCGAACTACTTGGTTTTGATTTCAACATTGCACATTGTTGGTATGTGGGCCTGGAACTCATTGGAAGTTCTATCAAACCAAAAATTATAAAAAAAATATCTTTTCTCATCTCTCCAGACACTTTTGTACATATACACTTTTTTAGCACACATATACAAATTTTCAAAAAGGTTCCTGCAGAATACCGTAGATGCTTTGGGTGCCTAACATCTTCCCTTGCATAACTAACTCCCGGTCCAAGATCTCTGATCTTTTTTATTTAGGATTTTATTCGCTTTTTTCCTAGTCCTTTGGATAAAAAAAAGCGCAGTGTTGACTCTTTTGTTATTTTTTGAGTTAAGTCAATTCAATGGCTTATACTCGCAATTTTTACCGCTACAACAAGAACTTTTTATTCCCGCACCCTTCAATCGAAGAGTGATTAAATATGGACATAGGTCATACCCCAAATTTTTCTGGCTTATTTTCTATAATCAAATGATTTTCAAAATTGTTTTTTTTTATAAATTTCTTTGGTATATTTACATTAATATTTTGGGTCTTATAGTTATTTTCAATTTATTTTTCTTATTTAAAAATACATTATAGTATACTTTCAATTATTTGTATTTCTTAAATAGCAAATATTTTCAGACCTTTCGTATGCTTTCAAGTATCTTTTTATTTTGAACAAATGAGACAAGGCAATTGGTATAGAAGATCTAATTTGTCAATTTAAATTTATTTTCTATTTTGTTCATCTAATATATATATATATATATATATATATATATATATATATATATATATATGATCGTATTCTGACTGAAGGAGTTTGCCCAATCAACGGTGGTCCAAAATGAAAGAGAGGGGGGGTACCTGCAAGATACTCCGATGCCAAAGTAAGTAGAGGCAGAGAGAGAGAGCAAGCAAGTAAGAGAAGAGTAGAGAATGAGATACCTGACCCTCTCAAGTGAGAGGGTATTTATAGCCTCACTGCCAAGATCCGATTAGTGGTAAACCAAGCCCATTAGCGGATTGCTAGGGCTTGAGGTGTATGGAGGCCAAGACGTGGCCTCCTCCCTAGATTGTCGCCGTGGAAACCCGGGTTTGTTGCGGAGCTCCTGGGAGATGCGTGGCGGTTGAGGAGATCTAGTAAAGGACTGAGATTATTGGGGCACGTGGCGTAGGTCAGCATACGTGGCTCTCAAGGACACTCTAGGTCATTTCCCAAGGGCAATTGGGCCTAGAATCTTATTGGGCCTAGAGCGTGGGCCACCAGAACAGGAGCCCCCCAAGTCTTTGCTCTAGTAGAGTAATGACTTTGAATCAAGTATCCTCGACGACATACTGCGACGGTCTTTGTCCCGTAGGCAACGAGCAGGCTTCGCAGATCAGAGTAGCATATTTCGATTGTTATACTGGGAGATCGCGTGAGAACGCTGGGAATGAGGCTAGCTGTGCCATATTGCCGCCTACGTGACCAGCCCCAGGTCAAGCGTCGTGTCACTGATGCCACTTGTCATCTTGAAATGAGACTTTGGCGCCTAAAAGGCGTGACCTTTCGTGATGCCCATGAAGATTGGCTATAAAAAGGACTTTTTAGGGTTTCATTTGTTTATTCTCCTCTCGATTTTCCAACTCAAAGTTTGAATGCGTAATCTTCCACAACTTTCTATTTCAAACTCTCAACATGTCTTCGACTCCAAAAGGTAAACATCCCTAATTTTTGATAATCTCCTTTCAATTCATATTTTGGGATGAATTTAGGTTTATTTTTATGAATATCGGGGAAGAGATAGAATATCGCGGGAGATTCTTGCATGTAGCGGGAGAGAGTTGAATATCGCGGGGAGATTCTTGCGATAATGGGAGAGAGTTGAATATTTCTGGCAAATATTAGGATGAGACGGGTAGAAGTTGGGGTAGCGCGGGAAGAAACTTGAATGCCACGACCAAAAACGTGAATCACGCGGGGAGACCGTTTCACATTATGGGGAATCTTATCGGTTTCACGGGGAGGTTTTAATGATTAGTTGACAAGTTTGAGTACGTTGGAGGGAATTAATCCGCGCAAGGTCCTCGAGAGAGAGAGAGAGCCATATCTGATCGTTGCTGCTCGTGCTTCCGGGCCCCTCGCCGTGTCGCTTGAGTCGTGGTGGAGGGGTGGATTTGATATCCTCGAATTCACTTTTCTTTCACTACTTCGTGTGCCGGATCGACGGCGGGCGAAGAGGACAAGCGCCCGCCGAATAAGATCTGGCGGACCTCTCCGGGTCGCGCCGAGCCAAGGGACTTTCGTTCAGATTTCTCCACTAACTCCTCCAACGCGTTCAATGAAATAGAAGATTTGGACGAGGGGTTCGAATCTTCCGGTCGCGGATACCGGCCCGAAGGAGGATCTCGCCGCAGATCTCGACAGATTCCCCATGTACGAGTTCGCATTCTGGGAAGCGGGCTTCCGCCTGCCTTCACTGGTTTCCAAACGGGGGTCTTCACATGGCTGGATCTCGCCCCCTCTCAACTCCATCCGAATGCCCCGCCTCATGCGCATTCGAGATTGTGCCGCCACTCGAATGGGGCCACTCTTCCCCTCTTCTTCCGTATCTTCCATCTACAGCGACAGATGGTCGGCGATAAGAGCGCCTGGGTCTCGTTCAAACAGTCGGGAAAACTCTTTAGGCCGTACCTAGACTCTGTCCGGGATTTTAAGAAACGGTTCTATGTGATAAAGCCCGTCACAAGGGAGGCTGAGGATACCCTGTTCGAGCGGACCGTGGTGGTCAACGAGGATGGGAAGGAGGTGGAGAGGATATGGGCGAAGTTCCCCCTTGAATGGGACAAGAAACACTATGAGCGGGGGCCGGATTTCTACTCCGTGAAGCCCGAGAAGATGGAGGGACCACCTCCTCCCACGAGGTTGGAGAATTTGTGAAGAGCTTCAGCCGACCATCCGTGTCGATCGAAGGGAACGTTCTCGACTCTAGCGGGAAATCGAGATAGTCCGCGATATATCAATACCAAGGCTCCTCGACCGCGAGTCCAACGAGGACGCGCTGAGGCTCTTAGATATTTGTTCGAAATGTATGAGGAGTTTCCCATGTATTAGCGTGTGCTAACGCTTTTGTTTGTTTTGCAGATAAAATGGTGGCCATGGAGGAACGTATGCTCAAGCTTCGACCCAAGGGTCCTTGCGCGACGGCCAAGGATCGAGTTGTTGATCTTCAACGGCAGACACGTGAAAATTCTCACTACCGTCAACACCCCTTCCTCAAAGATCATCCCGACCAACCGCCTCAAGAGCCGAGCGAGCGAGAGGTGGAGAGGACTTCGATCAACCGGATGCCTGCGCGCTTCGTGCTTTGCTCAGAGGCAACTTTTTGAGGGGAAACCCCGGTGGTCCAGCCGGCGGAGAGGAAGATGATCTTGGGCTCAATTCAAAAGCGGGAGATGGCCTCGAATGCCGATGTGTCCGCGGTCATCCGGTTGCTCGAGACCTCGCTGACTCAACGACGAGATGGATGCCCGCTACCAAGCTTCCAAAGCTAACAACCCGCCGCTTCTAGAGTCGGATAATATGGCGCAATGGAATGAATTGTAGAAGCTCCGGTCCGATACTGTGCACGAGGCGGGCGTGGAGCTAAGGGAGATGACGAAAGCACGAGCCATCGGTCGCGAGAAGGATAAGCTAAGCCGAGGTCAAATTGCCGAGGGAGCGAACGCCCCGTCAAGATGAGTCGGCCGAGGAGCAGCGCTTCTCTCGGCAGATTTAATTGCTCGGGTGAGGGTCTCAAGAGGACACCGTGGAAGCGTTGCTCGGGTTTGAGCGGTCTCCAAAGAAAAGTGTAGTGAACCTCGGGTGGAGCCGGTGACTTCCGGATTGCCCCTTCCACCCGCGTGGTCGATGGGGAGGTCGTGGCCTCGATGAATGAATTGTTTGGGCTCGCGAGCCTATTATTTATGGCCTCGTGCCCCTTGTTTTAATGTGATACACGGGCTTGTGCCCGCCTTTTGGATATTTGTAATTTGGGTCTAGTGCCTGTGGATATTCTCGCCGTTGTCGCACCATTTATTTACAAATGCTTTATTTATAATGCTTTGATACTTGTGTTATTTATCGTTATGTTCGTCGTGTATACTATGCTCGACCTTGTTATTCCATCTCAGATGCTAGGCTTGAGTCTGCGGCCTCCGGCGAGGATGTGGTCGCTTTGGGGACCACATACTGGCGGATCGTCCGTCATGAGCCGACATCCCGCTAAGGTGCATGGAAAACCGCGGATCTCGATCGAGGATTCTCGATCGAACGGGTCCTTACTACCGTGATTCGAGTAAGTCCCCGCTATCGCTGGCTTGGGCGCAGACGAGTACCATTCGCGACCCAAGGCGAGCTAGATCTCCGTGGAGGGATTTGAGGTGACCAGTGTTGAGCATGTGGTCGCCCTAGCTCACCGTAGTAATCGCTTGAGCTTTGTAGCATTCCAAGGTCGAGGGAGTTGTACCGCTTAAATTTTCAAGGTAATAAGCTCCTGTCCTGCTTTGCTCGGACGCGATATGGCCCCTCCCTCGGCCGCTTCTCTCGTGATTCCTTTTGGTTCCCGCGAGGACCAGGCCGACTTTGAATTGCCTTGATGACCTTTTGGTCGTGGCGCAGTGTGATCGTTGTTTCAAACGCTCGTAGGGCGTCATGCGGATCTCGCTCGTGATACTTGAACTCGACTTTGTAGGATTTTGTATCCAAATGTGCGATAGCAAGAGTCGCCACCGACTTTTATTTTTATCCAATTAAGGGAAGGTAAAAGTAATGTAAAAGACCTTCGTTAGATTCTCGAAGTTCGGGAGAATGGTTATGAAAAGGAAGGTATTAGCACCCTTTCCATCCGTAGTTATCTACGGCTCTTAGTTGCTCTAGATCACTTTTTAAAATTGCTTTCGTGTGTTTGACAAAAATGTTTTGAAAAGGCATTTCGCTTTGACCTTGTAATGACTCATGTAGGAGTGTATACAAAGTGTTCGGAAATGTTTTGTTTTGAAAAGAACTTGAACTTTGAAAAGAGTGTGGTGTGAAAAGCATTTGATAGAGCAAGCAACTAAAAGACTTATTTACCCACTCAAAATTGGTCGTTTTGTTGTACTTTACATTCCTTTAGAATAGCGTTAGCCGTACCATTAGTTGGTAGGTAACTCCATTCGCTGGATGTAAGCGGACATCTGGCGGGACATCGGATGGTCATCAAGGCAACTTGTAGGAAGTATCCTAGCACATTCAAGGACTATCATCATTTTCGAGGCGACAATCGAGGGTCAAGATCATGTATTCGGAGGCTACATCATGGGCTATGATCTTTGTATCGAAGGGACTATGATGATTTGTTTGGAAGGCAACAGCTAGAATACCTCTACGCTCGAGGGACATGACCATTTTGAATCGAAAGGCATCGAGAGAATTACCCTAAGTGGTGTGAAAGAAGTGTGTTGAATTCAGAATATGTTATCTTGAAATTAGTGTGAGCTATGTCCAATTATTATCTTGCCATACACGCCTAGTTACTAACTTTATAGGGTGCGGAAAATAAATAGCGGAAATGTAAAGTGCGGAAAGGTAAATCCACGCTATTACATGGCTTTGGGGCAGATACATAATTTAAACTTGCGGAAAGTAAAAGCCTAATTAACTATTACAACCCATGAGCAATTACATTATTGGGAAAAAATAGAAAAAACGGTAAAGAAACGTCTGAATCGGAACAACCTGTGAAAGAATGAGAAATCGGAAAATACGAGATGAATTGAATAAGAGGAAAAATGTTAGAAAAATGCAAATTTTAATATGAGAAAATTAATATATGCTGGAAATAAGATAAATAAGTTAAAATAATTTTTTGGGATTTTTTAGAAGAGATTTAATAATTAAAATGTAATTAAAAGTGAATTAAATGCTAAAATAAAAATAAAATAAATATGCATGCAAAAATTATATTTTTAAATTTATTAAATTAAATAAAGGTTTTTGTGAAAATAATGTAAAAAGAAAAAATGTTTTCTGGTAATTTTTAATGCAGAATAAAAAATATGAAAAGAATTAAAATTGAATGAAAATATTGAAATAATTAGAAAATAGGAAAATAGAGTTTTGTAAAAGTGAAAAAAGGGATTGTCTGAACCAGGAATCGAACTGGGGACATCCCTTTCAAACCTTAAGATCCACATGCTTGACCAATCGAGCTAACGCTACCATCGCTTGGAAACAGACGATTTGAAAACACACGCCACTCCCTCGCTTCATCCGCGCCAATTCATCATCTTCTTCGTTTTAAATATTTGAAGCTAGCGTCGGTCTTTCTTCGACGCTACAGGCCTTGGCTAAATAGAAAACGCAGCATACATAATATAAATACATTCTAAAGCCATGGTTCGATTGGAAACATCATTCCGAATGCAATGGTACTGGTCTCGAGGTCCAATTTTTCCTATTTCGTGAAACCCTAAAACGGCACAGGAAACCCTAGTTATGGTGTATCACGATTCAAGCCATGGAAATGCAATCAAATAACCCAGATCGCTTGCAAACTTCATTCTAATCACAAAAACAACAATGAAACATGTTAATAATGCATGAAAATTAAAATACGATTTTGGATTTTTCAAGAACAAACCAAACTCGGATTTTCTGATTCTGGATGGATTCGAGCAATGTGAAGGTCTGGATTCACTCTGGAGGTATCAAGGAATGCAATGGACACCTTAGAATCGATTGAAAACGGCTGGAACTAGGGTTGCCAATTGCTTCAAGAACACGATTTCTTTGAGTTTGGATTAGGGTTTCTGAGCCAATTTTTTCGTCCTTTCTTGATAGGTATGCATCATATATTTATACTGGATGGATTTGGAATGGTTTTTGGAAAGAATTGATCAACATTCAATGGAAATCAAATTTTGATATTCTCATGAAATCAAATTTTCAAATTTTGTCCAATTTCAATCCAATCTTGCCAAATTTGATCTAATTTCGAAATTGCTGGCATTTATGGGTTGATTGGATCACAAGAAAGCAATAAAAATCAATCTTCCAATTAATTTTTATTTTATAATTTATTTTAAGATTTAATTTGCATTTAAATAAATAAATTACAAATTAAATAGAAAAATAAATCAAAAATTCGTGGCATTGGGCTTGGATATTCCTAATTGCATGAGGAACAAGTTAGGATGAAGAAAAAATAGGCCCATTTGCAAAAGATTTGATTTTTTGAAGTATCTCTCTGTGCATTCTTCCAAAATTGCCCAACTTGTGAATGGTGTAACTTGCTCAATTTTCCACATTTTTGAGTGTTCTTGGACTTTTTGGAAAGCTCAAAGAGTCCTCTAAACAATGTCTTTGGTCTCATCTCAATTGGAGTTACCATGCTCAATATATCTTCAAAACAAAAAGTTGACTTTTTGTTGACTTTGAAAATGACTGTAATGTTTTGAGCTATACCTCTCAAATGAAGCATTTTTGGACATTCTTGTGAGACATGAAGTTGTAGAGAATTGAATTTCCTTCAAAACAAGAGGTGGTGGAAAAATTTCGAGAAAGTATGAGAAAGTTATGATCACCAAAGTTCAGCTTGACTTTTCATCTAAACCCTAATTTAGAAAGTTCGACTTTGGGCAAATCTTGAGTTTTCTTGATGAATCATGATCAACCCTTGATCAAATGATGAATGTTACTTCAAAATGAGGATGTTGACCAAAAATCGAAGTTTTGACTGTATGTTGACCACAGTTGACTTTTTGTTCAATACACTCGACTTTCAATCATTTGAGCAATCACCGAGGAAACTTGACTTGTGAGGCTTGAAACTTGACATGGAGAATCTTTGAAGCATATGAGGAGGCATGGAGACCATTGGAGATGTTGGAAATCCATCTTGGCTTGAGAGATACCAAACCCTAGTTTGGGTCGATTGTCTAGAGAGAGTTTGTTTGATCAACTCTCGAGGAATCCTCGAGTATGGATGTATGAAATCTCTGAGTAGATGGAGGGAAAATTTTGGGGTATGACATCGTCGACCAAGTCTAACTCTTCGCGCAGTGCCTCGCCGCTTGTTTCTCCTCTAGTGGAAATTGCACGCCTCGACCGCCTCGATCTCGACGGGTATGACCGCTTATTCCAGATGTTAACCAAACGGGATTCTCCCGTTGTTGAATGGGAGTTGTTCAAGTTTCAAGTGCGCTCTTCCACCCACTTGTTCTTGGCTTCCCGAGCCTCCGCCTCGAGTCCTCGTAATAAGACCCCGTCATGCCTCCGCCGCCGTTGGTCCGGGATGCTCGAGATGTGAAATGGTGCTTGGTGCCCAATGTACGAATTGCGGAAGTTTTGATCGGTGAACTGTCCCATTGTCCGTGACGAGGCATGTGGAATACCGGGCGGAAAGGACGCTTAGCTTGTAAAACGAAGGATGTTGAAGGAGGTGATTTTGGCAAGTGCCTCGCCTCTATCCATTTCGTGAAGTAGTCTACGCCACGATGAGGTACTTGTTTTGGTAAGAGCTTGCGTGAAAGGACCGAGTATGTCCATTCCCCACCACCGAAGGGCCACGGGATGTGAGCCGTTAGCTCGTGAGGTGGTGCGATGTGCATGTCGGCATGGTGTTGGCACTTGTCGCATCTTTTGACGTGTTCTTTGGCGTCCCTTTGCATGGTGGGCCAATAGTAGCCGGCACGCAATGCTTTGCGGGCAAGAGATCGTCCCCCCAAGTGTTGAGCGTTAATTCCTTCGTGGATTTCATGAAGGATGCCGGCCACCCTGGACTCCTCGACGCACTTGAGGAGGGGAATGGAGAAGCCTCGCCGATACAAGCGCTGCTCGAGGATGACGTAAGAGCATGCACGGCGTTTGGTGGCGGCGGCCTCCAACTTGTCAGCGGGCAATTCCCCACGTATGAGATAGTTGAACACGCGGGTCATCCAGCAGTCTGCATCACCGATCGCATTTATGTCGAGTGTCGTCGTGGACCTTTCGATGCTCAGTTGGGTGAGTGTTTTGTATTACGACCGTTCCTCCTTCTTCTTTGTGCTCGCGAGCTTGGACAAGATGTCTGCCCGGTGTTTTGTTCACGGGACGGTTAATCTCGCGCAAGCCCTTTAGTTTTTCCTTTACAAGGTGAAGGTATTCGATGAGGTCGTTTTAGCCCGGTAATTCCAAGGACTTGCGATGCGACGAGTTGGGAATCGTGAATATTTGATGTCCCGAGCGCCTATGTCCTCGAGCTCGCGAAAGCGCGGTTTCATATTTCGCTCGATTGTTGGATGTTGGGAAAGCTGTGGTTAATGAATGCTCGATAACGATGCCTTCTTCGCCGAGGAGGACGCCGGCCGCTTCCGCCGAACTTGAGGCCCGCCGACGCGGTGGTCCATGCTGCTCACCGAGGCGCCCGCCGGGCGGTCATTTCGCGAGGAAGTCGGCGAGCGCTTTCAAGGCTTTCCGCCCTCATATCGAATGTCGAACTCGAAAGTTCGAGGGACCACTCAAGATTCGTCCGCCATATCCGGACGTGAGGAGTTGTTTTACGGTCGCTGCGGCGCACGACGATGACGGGCGAGGAAATAGTATCGCAACCTCGCGGTGATGACGAGGGCTAGTGCGACCTTTTCAATTTGCCGATATTCGTTTCGGCCCTTGAAGGGCTTTGCGTGAAGTAGACTTTCCGCCCGCCCGCTTCACGATGAGTACCGCGCCATCGCTTCGCTGGATACGGCAAGTACAAATATAATGTTCCCGAGCCGGCCGTGAGAGCACCGGTGGTTGCGAAAGTGCCCGCTTGAGGTGCAAGAGGGCTTGCATTCCTCGCTCCATTCAAGGTCGGCCCTTCCTCAATAGTTTGAAAATGGGAGTGCATGTTGTGTCGACTTACTACGAACCGGATAAAGAGGTTAACATGCCGCTCAAGACTTGAATGGACTTGGACCAGGCAGTTCGAAAATGCCCGACATTTGTCGGGTTGGCTTCAACCTCGCTCGTAAGATAGAAACCGAGGAACTTGCCGGCCTTGACCCCGAACGTGCACTTCTCCGGATTGAAGCGCATTCTGTGCTTCCGAGCCTGGTCGAAGACTTTCTTCAGACGTGAAGCGTGGTCATCCTCGCTTGGGCTTCACGATCATGTCGCCCATGTATACCTCGAGCATGTCACCGATCTCGCTTTGAAACACCTTGTTCATCACTGCTGGTAGGTTGCTCCGCTTCTTCAATCCGAGGGGCATTACTGTAGTAATAGTTCCCGACTCCGCCATGAAGGCCGCAGTCCCGCCGGCCATGTCCATGGGGATATGGTTGAACCCGAGTAAGCATCCAAAAGAAAGCTTATAGCCCGAGTTGTCGACCAATCTATCAATATTAGGTAAAGGGAAAGCATCTTTGGGACATGCCCTGAGATCAAGTAGTCAACGCACATACTCCATTTTCCATTAGATTTCTTAACGAGTACAACGCTTGACAACCAAGTTGAATACTTGGCCTCAAATAAAATTCGCCTAGGAGGTCTTTTACAGTTTTTCAGCCTCCTTTTCGGGAGATCGCACGCCACGTTGTACTATGGCCCCAGCCGGATCTATGGCGATGGCAAGCACTGTGGTCGAGTCCGCATTTCCGCTGCGCCCATGCGAAGAGATCCGATTCTCCAAGGCAAGCTCGAGTTGCTTTGCTAGGTCGGGAGGTCGGCGCCGATCTTGACGACGGTCGGGTCTTCTCCGAGGGGGACGAGTTCGAACTCGCTGTGAATTGGGTGGATCCGCCCCAACTTGCCCGCCGGCTTCGCCCTTACGAACCGTGTCGAGGTCCACCGAACGACGTGGGGCTCGATCCTCTCATGGATTTGGGAGCTCGATTGGCGTTGTCCGCCCTTCCTTCGCCGGTGGCGGGCGCTGGGTCGACTTGGTCTGGTCTTCCGCCGGGCGTTGTGGCACCTCCTCGCAGCTTTGATGTCGCCGCAGATGGTAGCGACGCCCCGTATGGTGTAGAACTTGAGCTTTAGATGGACGGTCAAGGAACTCGCGAGCTCGCCAGCGTAGTCCCGCCCCTGAACGGCGTAGAGAGAGCGCACGATCACCGTAGTTAACTTGACCGTCAGGAAGCAACGCCCGCTGGTGACGAGGAGCTCGACGCACTTCAGTGGTCGGGACGTGGAGTCGCTGAACACCAAGGTCGGACCCCACGATGGTGATAGGTGAGATTCCGAGCTAGAGTGTGGGAACAGTGAGTGTACATGACGCCGACCGAGCCGCCTTCACGACTGTGATCCCGTGGACTTCAAGTTGGCCATTCTTGCCTTGATAAGGAGGGAATATGGGCGTTGGTGCTCCTCCGGAAGTTCCTCCAAGTAGAAAGTGATCGGTTCATTTGCCGCAACTGCTCGAGCGAGACTCGTTGATCGGGCCTTGTCGATCACTCGCCGAACTTTCTGGCCGAGTTAATGGATAACAAGGCCGCTCACGGAGATGACCATGGCCGAGGGAATTTTTCCTGTGGGTGGGTGAATGTAGGGTTCAAAATCTTCGGTCACCGAGTATGTTATTTGGTAGGGCGGAGTCCTTGTGGTCGGCCTCGCCCCTCTTTGGTCTGGCACTTCGTGATCCTTCGTGCTTGTATTGTCCGAGTCTTCCGCCTTTCATTAGTAATCTCGATCGGCCTCGAGATGGACGCATCTTCGCCGTGGTGATTCGTGATACCGCAATACTGCTCGGGTTTTGCAGGAGTGGGTTTCGCGCCCCCTCCATCCTGAACTCGTGAGCGAGCACTCGCTAGATTCGCCGCGGAAGCGTGTGTAGTCGGTGAAACGTCCACCGAGCTCGCCGCGGATTCCCGGCCCGCCTCGCTGCTTTTCATCGTGGCGGATGGATGGCCTGCTGGTTATCCGGTGATGCTACCCGAGCCTCGACCGAGTCTCCGCGCGGTTGGCGGCTTCTTCCTCGTAGTGATATAGGCGCGAGCTTTGTCGAGGAGGGCATCAAGGTGGCCGGTGGCTCGATGCCAACGGCTTCCGAACTGGCGGGAGGAGCCTCTTTCTAGCAAGTACCGCTCATTTGATCATCAGGAACTTGTATGGCTTCCCGTGAAGCGATCAATGTACTCCTGAGGGTCTCATCGCTCAATGATGGCCTCGAGGGAGGCCTCGTCTTCGGATGCTCGCGAGGATGTGAATGTGCTCGTGAACTGGGCCTGAGCCTCTCCAGAGTGTATGGACCCGGGTAAACTTTATACCACCATTGTTGTTTTGAGAGTGGTGGGAACAACCGCATTTGGTCACCCTCCAACGCTGAGGTATTGGAGCATAGCTTCAAACCGCCGATGTGGTCAATGGGATCGTCGACCCCATCATAGTTGGCGAGCTGTGGCGGTTTCTCCATTCCCCGAGGAATTGGGGCATTCATGATGCTAGCGGATGTGGGACCGCGGGTCGCCCTCCCGGGGAGAGCGCGAGAGCGGCCGAGATTGGTGCAGTACGCCCGCTTGGTCCTTTTGTTTCATTGGCTCGCCACGCCGGGAGGTGAATGAGGTTGTTCCTGGTTGTTCTCGTCTCGCCACCACGGTCCCTTCCTGAACGGCGTGTCGGGCTTCGAGAGTCGTCCCTCTTGTTTCTTCGCGGGGGAGTTCGAGAGCGATGTCGTCGTGGTGATGGTGACCACGAGTCTGGTCGTCGACGTCTCCGCGGTGATCGGTGGGAAGCTTCGAGGACGTCGAGACGTTCTCCCTGGGTGAAGAGCAGGAGATTGGTGTTGTTGATGGCCGCGAAGAGGGCTGTGACGGTGGCATCGGCGTCGGGAGGTGGCTGCACCTCTTGAAAGACCGCGGGTTCAGCTGCCCGACGGCAATTTGATTCGTCCGCGCTCCTCGATAGGATCCGGTTGAGGAGGAGGCAGTATGCCCATCACGAGGATCTCCGCCCGGGAAAACGGTGTCGTTTTGCTCGGCCAGATCGTCGTGAGGGGGACTTTGCACGTTGGTTGCAGGGTCGGCCATGACAAACGGAGTTTTTGGTTTGCTTTGGTCAACTGAATGAAAGGAGACGGGGAAGCAAGATTCCCACAGACGGCGCCACTGATCGCACTCGACTGTAGGTGTCTTGGCCCAACTGCAACGGTGGTCCAAAGTGAAAGAGAAGGGGGTACTGCAAGATACCCAATGCCAAAGTAGAGGCAGAGAGAGCAAGCAAGTAAGAGAAGAGAAGAGATATCGACCCTCTCAAGTGAGAGGGTATTTATAGCCCTACGGCCAAGATCCGATTAGGGGTAAATCCAAGCCCATTAGCGTATTGCTAGGGCTTACGGTGCATGGAGGCCAAGACGTGGCCTCCTCCCTAGATTGTCGCCGGAAACCCGGTTTGTTGGAGCTCCCGAGATGCGGCGGTGAGGAGATTCAAGAAAAGGACCGAGATTATCGGGGCACGTGGCGCCAGAGATCGGGCCACGTGGCCCCCTGGACACTATAGGTCATTTCCCAAAGGGCATTGGGCCTAGAATCTTATCGACCTAGAGCGTCAAGACAATAATATATATATATATATATATATATATATATATATATATATATATATATATATATATTGATCATGCATAAAATCCTCACGAGATGGATGCCCGAGGAAGATTGTAGGATCCGAGATAGGTCTCCTTAAAAGAGGAGGTCTTTGTCCGATATGGGTCTCGAAAAGACATGAGGACGGCCTAGATCCGATAAGTAGCTCGGCAAATACCCAAGATGAAAGATCGAGCAGACGTTATGAAGATGAAGAGTTCCTAGAGTCTTTATGAGACGTTACTAGTGAATGATTACAAGTCGAATAATTAACTCCTTGCCTTAAAGGCCATGGTTAATGAGCCGAGGCACATTAAGGAAAGAAATAGCTTCAAGGAAGGAATGATATAATAGGTTTCCCCAATGGATAAGCAAGACAATAACAAACTTGGAACTTGAGTTACGACACTTGAGCTTCCAAATCCCTAAAATATCTTTAATAAGGTTTTTCCTATATATATATATATATATATATATATATATATATATATATATATATATATATATATATATATATATATATATATATATATATATATATATATATATATATATATATATATATATATATATATATATATATATATATACACTATTATTTTCACAAGATCAAGGATCATCTACAATTTAAAATTTTCAACCTTCCATCTTTTTTTATCCCAACAATTCTATTCACAAATTTTCACATTCATATTATTACTGTACATACACTTTTTGCACGGTACACACTAATTCTACTACACAAAATCCTATTTTTCAAAACCCATAGGCCATCTTTTCATCTATCCATGGTGTGGATGTTCACATACTAACATTGTACATGGTATTCAAGTCACTACTATTTATTTTTGAGTCCAAAGAAAGTCAAAAAACCTACTTTACGTTTTGTCCAATTTCTATTGTAAAAAAATACAAGCTTTTTTCAAAACCATTATTTTCACTTCACAAACCACACAATCGATACCATAACCATGCCAATTTTTAATCCTAAAACAACACGATTCACCATTCACATATTTTACAAAACCAAAAGAATAATACTATTTATTTCCCTTTTTCCGTTTCACATTGAAACATTGTCATCACAATCTCCATTAACTTCACTATAAACAAAAATCATATAAATCAAGAAACAGAATTTTAAGCACTGCAAATATAATTCACAAAGCCAACAATAACATTAACATGTAGATTCAAATAACAATAACATTTTTCTTTTTTGACAGGATATCAACAAAGAGATTTGAAACAGATAGATAACAAATCGAACTCCTCCGCTCTTGTACACATGAAATAGCCCCGTAATTCAACATAACAAGTCGTGTTCACCAGCACCATTTGACAAAAGCAACATAACAACATTAAGAGTGAAGAAATAACCTGCCGATGTTTGTTTGTTTTTTTGGTTTGTTATGTCTTATATTGCAGAATGAAGAAAGCGAAAAACTGAAGCCAACAACAACAGACCGATCGAAGCATCCTTCCACGACATCACACTGAAGCATTTCTGATAAACACTTTTTCTCTTCCATATTCATGTATGTAATCTATATGTAATTCTGATAAACCCTTTGTTTGTTTGAAACATAGTCGTATTGGAAATTATGGTAAAAATTTAGTAATAAAATTTTATATTTTGGTTATTTGAAAAAAAATATGATTTTGTAAAGATCTATCCAATGTGATAAATTGGTTTATAATCTCCAAACTTTTCAACTTTATTGATTTTAGACAACAGGTAAAAAAAAAAAAGACATAAGACCGCTTACAGTTATGGATTTAGAAAAATTAATCAATAGTTAATTATTTGTAAATTGCAATGGTGTTGAATGAGGTGTTAAAAATATGTCGATTAATTAGTGTTGATAGAAGAAAGAGTTAATGTTACATATAAAATTTTGCAAAATCTTATTAATTGTTGTAATTGTTTAGATTTTTATCTCATTAATTATTTTAAATTAATTATTTCATAATAAATTAATTTTTTTTAACTTTCACGAAAATTTATCATTTTTTTCTCTTAATTCATTAGATTTTGACACACAAAAAATCAAGATTTTTACTCTAATTTTTTTATTTAACTTCTATTAAACTCTTGTAGTTTAGATCCCAACAATAACCCTTTTAACACCTAAAATTTTACTACAATATAAAATTAAAAATAAAATTCAAATAAATTAATGAAATTAATTAATTAGAAAAAAATAAAATAAATTATTTAACTCTTAATTATTTTAATTTAATTACAATTGATAATTATTATTAATATAATAAAAATTAAAAATAAAAATCGTAGGGTATGATATTGAATTTTATTAAATAAATTATTGTATAAAATTATTTTATTAAACAAAACTAAAAATTGAATAAATATTAAACTATTAAGTGCAAGAGAGAAAATGGTGTGAAGTATAATAATTAAAAAAGGTGCTAAATTCATAAACCATCGTAAGTACTCTAATTAACTTCGATATAGCACAACATTTGAGTGAAATTCATGAAAAAAGCTATGATGTCCTTATATATGTGCCAAGATTCTTTCAAAAAGTTGATGTTGCAACCATCTGGACCGAGATGTTTTGTTCTCTTAATTTATCCCAAAAGAATACATTAATTGTTGTGAGATTGATGAAATATATTCAAATTTCAATAATGTAACCAAAAAGACACCCAAATTCCAAAAAGATCAAAATTAGTTGTGATGATAAGGACAACTACCCAACATATCTTGTGAATGCCCCCTTCATATGATGAGCAATGAAAGTCTCCTAGACCAAACCAACGCGTCTTATAGGTTTGGGATCCAAGTGGATTGAGTAAATGTTGATGATCTAACGTGTCCGTACCCTACAGGTCAACAAGTAGAATTTTCAATTTCAATTTCAAGTGTATAGCAAGAAATCTAAACAAGCACACATATTCAGAACTTTTCAATTGATTTTTCAACTTCATTTGTCATACTTGTTTACGTGTTTATTATATATACACTATTCCACTCACCACAAAACACATTTCAATATTCAGTTTCCTTTTAACCTCTTCTATCCAAATTATCAATTTCATAATTTTTTCAGCACCTATATGGCTCAACAGCAACCCGGCAACTGTAGCAGAAGATGCTGCTGCTGCCGCCTCAGCATAATTTGGAAGCTCCTTGTAACAATAGTTCTCATCGTTGCTCTCATAGTCTTTGTTTTATTTCTCATTGTCCAACCACAATCCTTCAAATTCAGCGTCAAAGAAGCCAAACTCACCCAATTCAACTACACCACCAACACCAACACCCTCCATTACAATCTCGTACTGAACTTTACAGCACGTAACCCAAACAAAAAACTCAACATCTACTACGATGCAATGGAAGGACATGTATCCTACGAAGGAACAAGGTTTGCATCAGCGGACGTAATAAGTTTAAACTCGTTCGGCCGTCAATACACGAAAAGCTCGAGCCCTATCAATTGTGTTTTTTCTGGGCAACGTGTTGTGGTTTTTGACCATGACCAGGTTTCTGATTTTGAACGTGATAAGAATGATGGAGTTTTTCGTATTGATGTGAAATTATACTTTACCATGAGGTTTAAGATTGGTGATTATACTTTTCCATATACTAAGGGCAACATTAAATGTGGGATTGATGTTCCTTCTGGTTCTAATGGGACTAAGGCCATGAATGCATTTGAACCCACCACATGTGAAGTTAATTTTTGAGGGTTATCGTGTCTTCTCGTGGATCACTTATTTATTACAAGAATTGTTTTGTATTTTATTTGTAAATATTTGGATTTAATGAAAACACTAGTAACAGACTCGTGCTCCCGTACGAGTATAACGCAAAAGTTGTTGAACGAATGCTACTGAATTGAAACCAATAAAAAATTGGGTGAAACATTATATATTGTTGTAGGAAGTAATTAAATAATGTTATACAAAATAAAAAAAATGTTTCAAATAGAAAAGTTCATTGTAATTGTCCAATAAAAGCAAAATTTATAAACCTACAATAAAGATAAATATGTGAAATTAGGAAATTAGTTTGTATAAAAAATCAGGGAATTTAGATTTGCAATGTGATACTTAATTACCTATTAGATGTTTTGAAAAACTTCTTTGAAAACTACATTTGTGGTAGTCTCCAAAAAAAGTTTAGACTTGTCATGAATCAAGATTTTCAAGCCTTGTTTGGTTTTAACCCTTGAGAAAGCAACATATAGTTGACAATGACTAAAGACTTCTTTAGGAAAATACAAACCCATATAGTCAAGTGATTATCCTTGTGACTTATTAATAGTCATAGCGAAAGAGACAATAATAGGAAATTGTCTTCTCACAAGCTTGAATGGCCAAGGTGATTGGGAAGATGACAAAGACATTCTTAGGATATAAATTGTATTCCCAATATTTTTCCCCGAAATTATTTTGGCTTCAATTACATGATTGGCCAATCTTGTAACGGTTAATCTTGTTCCCTTATATAAGCCTTCAGATTGATCCAAATTTCTCAACAACATAATAGTAGCCCCAATTTTTAACTTGATAGAATAATTTGGCAAGCCAGAAGTTTTTAAAGCACCCAAAAATTCTGGAGTTAAATGCTCAAAAGCATCAAATTCAGTTTCCTCAGAATTGTCAATTGAATCGGAACTTAAATACTTTTTTTCGGATCCTAGAAAGAAAAAATTCACAATAATTCAAAGCATTGACAGGGGTTTATTACTACTCTATTGTAATATGGAGGTTGGTTATGAATAGAATTAATGGGGATTGGAAAACATTGAAAAAAAACTTGTTTTTGGTGAAAAAACGCAGTATGAGTCGACACAAGAGGCTATGAGTTGATACAAGTGACAAAACGTTTGAAAACCAAAGGCGTGGGGAAAACTTGTATCGATGCATAGAGGCTTGCATCGACTCATGAGGCAAAAATTGAAGCTATGCATCGACACATACGTGTTATGCATCGATGCATACTGAACAAAAATGGAAAAAAAATATAACTTTTAAACGTATGCATCAACGCATACGATGCTTGCATCGACGCAAGCTAGTTATTCGTTGATGCATGAGCTTATGCATCGATGCATACTGTGCAGAAACATAACATAACCTTCTGAAAATTGTTTTGGTCATATCTTTGCATCAGAATCGGCTTAGGCATAGTTGGTATCGTTGGAAAGCTTAGAACGCGTACTATCTATTAAAAACATTTTATAAAACCCAGTAACTGAATATTGAGGGATTGATATGGCTTTTTGTATGAGGAATTCGTTGTAATTCGTGATTGTGTCATTGACATTGTATATGCGTGATAGATGTTAATTCCATGTGCTGTAATTAACGTTATATATTCGTGATTTATGCGTGTCATTGATGGTGTTAACCATGTATAGAATGATGTTGTGATATCATGTTTCTTATTTGAATGTTGCATGCTTTATGTTGCGCATGCATATGTATTTTGGTGGTGGTTAATTCCCATTGTGTGGAATTGGACCTGCAGAGCCAATACCCGTACCCAGTGGTTTAGTGGTGGTGAGGCTGGATTCGTGTCCCTGGTAATAATCGTTGATTAGCTCTATTTCGAGGTGTAAGCGGAACAGGGTGTAAATTTATTTCTCATTGTCCAACCACAATCCTTCAAATTCAGAGTCAAAGAAGCCAAACTCACCCAATTCAACTACACCACCAACACCAACACCGTCCATTACAATCTCGACTAACTTTACAAAGACATAACCCAAACAAAAACTCAACATCTACTACGATGCAATGGAAGGACATGTATCCTACGAAGGAACAAGGTTTGCATCACGGACGTAATAAGTTTAAACTCGCTCGCCCAATACACGAAAAGCTCGAGCCCTATCAATTGTGTTTTTCCGGCAACGGTTGTGGTTTTTGACCATGACCGGTTTCGATTTTGAACGTGATAAGAATGATGGAGTTTTTCGATTGATGTGAAATTATACTTTACCATGAGGTTTAAGATTGGTGATTATACTTTTCCATATACTAAGGGCAACATTAAATGTGGGATTGATGTTCCTTCTGGTTCTAATGGGACTAAGGCCATGAATGCATTTGAACCCACCACATGTGAAGTTAATTTTTGAGGGTTATCGTGTCTTCTCGTGGATCACTTATTTATTACAAGAATTGTTTTGTATTTTATTTGTAAATATTTGGATTTAATGAAAACACTAGTAACAGACTCGTGCTCCCGTACGAGTATAACGCAAAAGTTGTTGAACGAATGCTACTGAATTGAAACCAATAAAAAATTGGGTGAAACATTATATATTGTTGTAGGAAGTAATTAAATAATGTTATACAAAATAAAAAAAATGTTTCAAATAGAAAAGTTCATTGTAATTGTCCAATAAAAGCAAAATTTATAAACCTACAATAAAGATAAATATGTGAAATTAGGAAATTAGTTTGTATAAAAAATCAGGGAATTTAGATTTGCAATGTGATACTTAATTACCTATTAGATGTTTTGAAAAACTTCTTTGAAAACTACATTTGTGGTAGTCTCCAAAAAAAGTTTAGACTTGTCATGAATCAAGATTTTCAAGCCTTGTTTGGTTTTAACCCTTGAGAAAGCAACATATAGTTGACAATGACTAAAGACTTCTTTAGGAAAATACAAACCCATATAGTCAAGTGATTATCCTTGTGACTTATTAATAGTCATAGCGAAAGAGACAATAATAGGAAATTGTCTTCTCACAAGCTTGAATGGCCAAGGTGATTGGGAAGGTGACAAAGACATTCTTAGGATATAAATTGTATTCCCAATATTTTTCCCCGAAATTATTTTGGCTTCAATTACATGATTGGCCAATCTTGTAACGGTTAATCTAGTTCCCTTATATAAGCCTTCAGATTGATTCAAATTTCTCAAAAACATAATTGTAGCCCCAATTTTTAACTTTATAGAATAATTTGGCAAGCCAGAAGTTTTTAAAGCACCCAAAAATTCTGGAGTTAAATGCTCAAAAGCATCAAATTCAGTTTCCTCAGAATTGTCAATTGAATCGGAACTTAAATACTTTTTCTCAGATCCTAGAAATAAAAAATTCACAATAATTCAAAGCATTGACAAGTGGTTTATTACCGCCTATTGTAATATGGAGGTTGGTGATGAATGGAATTAATGGGGATTGGAAAACATTGAAAAAAAACTTGTTTTTGGTGAAAAACGCAGATGGGTCGACACAAGAGGCTATGAGTTGATACAAGTGACAAAACGTTTGAAAACCGAGCGTGGGGAACTTGTATCGATGCATGAGGCTTGCATCGACTCATGAGGCAAAATTGAAGCTATGCATCGACACATACGTGTTATACATCGATGCATACCGAACAAAATGGAAAAAATATAACTTTAAACGTATGCATCAATGCATACGATGCTTGCATCGACGCAAGCTAGTTATTCATTGATGCATGAGCTTATGCATCGATGCATACTGTGCAGAAACATAACATAAACTTCTGAAAATTATTTTGGTCATATCTTTGCGATCAGAATCGATTTAGGCATAGTTGGTATCGTTGGAAAGCTTAGAACGCATATCTATTAAAAACATTTTATAAAACCCAGTGACTGAATATTGAGGGATTGATATGGCTTTTTGTATGAGGAATTCGTTGTAATTCGTGATTGTGTCATTGACATTGTATATGCGTGATAGATGTTAATTCCATGTGCTGTAATTAACGTTATATATTCGTGATTTATGTTGTGCTGTTGATGGTGTTAACCATGTATGGAATGATGTTGTGATATCATGTTTCTTATTTGAATGTTGCATGCTTTATGTTACGCATGCATATGTTTTTTGGTGGTGGTTAATTCCCATTGTGTGGAATTGACCGCAGAGCCAATACCCGCACTCAAAGTGGTTTAGTGGTGGTGAGGCCGGATTCGTGTCCCGCTGGTGTATGGGCTAATCGTTGATTAGCTCGCTTTCGAGGTGTGCGGAACAGGTGTAAATTTAGTTCACGTCGTACCACATGCATTGAGTCCGCATTGCATATGTAATTATAATATGTTAGGATGATTTTCGTTATGATTGCATTGATTGTTATTATACGCATAATGAACTGTATGGAATGTAATTGTGGATTGTAATCTGATTATGCTAATGAGGGTGGAATAATGTATTGATTGTTTTGTTGCTTTAAAGAAACGATAATGCATTTTAACTATTGATGAAATCTCACCCTTACTTTGATGATTTCATTAAAGTGTTAGCCACTTAGGAGTCGTGAGGATAGCATTGAGTGCTAGTTAGTTGTCCGCGTCGTTGTCATGCTCGATAAGTTGTAACACCTGGGAACGCTTATGAGAATTGCTTCAGATTTCATTTGTTCTTTGAATTATTTTGGGAATAATTATGATTTTGAAATTATTCCAGTTTGTGTTATTTTCCGCTGTGTAAAAGATAATCATTGGTTTTGAATCATTTAATAAAGTTCTTCAGTAAAAGCATGACTACTGTTATGGTGTTTCATTTGAATTTTTAAATTGTGACGCCCTTTCGTTATGTTAAACTCGATTAAATATATAATTCACGGGGAAATTAGAAGGGGTGTTACACAACTTCTGAAGAGGAGTCAGAAGTTGTAACTTCTGAAGAGGAGTCAGAAGTTGCAACTTCTAAAGAGGAGTCAGAATTTGCAACTTCTGAAGAGGAATGAGTCAGAAGTTTCAACTTCTGAAGAGGAGTTAGTTACCTTTTCGACAACTCGACTATTCGGTTACAACCGAAAAGGAGTCAAAGTTGCAACTTCCGACTTCTTGGTTGCAACTTCAAGAGGAGTCGAGTTGTAATCAAGAGGAGTCGGTTGCAACTTCCGACTCACTTCTTCGAAGTTGGCCTTGGTTATTTGCCTATTTTATTTTATAACATGGTTATTGCAAAAAATTCTAATCATAATCTTATCGAAGCATGACAAGTAAACATTATCCTCTCACCGTGTTATTCTCGCCACTAAAGTTTTGTAATGGCATAATGTTTGTAATGGCATTGTTTAATCTATAAAGTCACAACAAAGATTTTTATTGAAAAAAGATGCATGCTTTACAATTACCACACTCGCCTGTGTTCACTGGGAGGATATTCTGCTCACTGGGAGGAGATTAAGATGTAGGACGGTTCCTTAGATTTGAGACAACTCTACATCCAGGTTGTAAGTCTTCTAACTTTGCGCCAAAGTGTTGCTTAGATTTGAAATGTATGCTATGAAAAAAGTCATGTGAAGTTTAATTTCAGCAGAGCATAGACTTAAATTGTGTTACTTAGCACCAAAATGTGTCCAAATTTTAAATTTGGAGCATAATTAAATTTTAGAATGTGGGGCCACAGATATTCATCATAGCATACCTATGCCTGCTGCAGAACTTTCAAAACTTTTTTAGGCATGATGTTGAAAGAGACATGTACCTCAGAGTTGCCTTTAACACCGCTATAAAGAAAAATCATTAGTTTAAGCCTCCAAAAGGTAGGTTGGACATTATGGTGGAAGTAGACTTGACATGATAAAGTCAGAAGCATTAAATAGAAACATAGAAGCATGACCTCTATATATCAAGTCAAATCTTGCCGAGGTTATCCCAAGAGCAACATATCACTTGTATTAATAAAAAAACCTAAGAATGGGGTATCTGTTCCAAAAATTTTGAGCTTAATGGTATATTTGAAATGACTTATTATTGAGATATTTGAAGGTGTATCTAAAGGTGTTTTTCAATTCTGAGGTAGTTATTACTCTCTTAACTTGAATATTATTTGGAACAGTGTTTTCTAAAAATTCTATAATAGTAAGAAAACTAGAATATTCTACTCAGAAGTATTGGCAGTTAATCAGATTAATACTTTGAGTTTAATTTCTGGAAGAATTGGCAGTTACATTTTCTACTCGCCTCATAAGTTATAATGGCAAGCTATTTAAAACAAAATCAAAACCTTCAAGTACTTAAGATTAAACTCTTGAAAACATCAAATTTTTCAATTCGTGATATTCCATAACATTCCAAAATCTGTTTAGCCCAGAAGGGTTGAGTTTCCATTGCAACATTCTAATATAAGGCTACAACATAAGTGTCGACGCAAAGGCAGTCATAACACATGACTATGTTAATCAAAAAAAGGGAGTTAAGTTGTATAGTAAGCCTAATTAAACAACATTATGAGATACAAAATAGGCATGTGTTTCATAATGCTTTACAAAAGGATTAGCTGGTCTTGTATGCCTATGCAACCACTCATGCTCCATGTTACTCCCTCTTCATGTGCTTGACATTTGTTGAAGAATTCCTGGGTGTTAGAAACTTCATGGGAGATGTCTCATCAAATCCAATTGCATCAGCATCCCTCTTCAATGGCGTATTGGTCGAGCTTGTTTTAGACATGCTTAACTCAGTTGGTATAATCACACATATTATGCGAGGCACAATTTAGCATAGTGTTGTGAGTAACCTACCATAATACATGTGTGCAGTTGTGTAAATAGAGAATTACAGATTATGGATGACCGAATGCTCAATATGGGTTCATTGAAGTCATGTAACACCCGAATCTACCCAAGGTTTTATATACAAAATCGAGTAATTTTAAAATTTTATAAATTAAATATTGAGGCGTTACACCATCAAAAACAACTCACTTTAAAATGTTTACTTTAAAGTATAAATTTTATACATAGCATCGCAGAAAACATAAATTGATTCATAGAAATCAAAACATCTCCTTTATTAAACTTCCTCACAAAATCATGTTTTTATGAATTATGGTTCTTATTCACAAAAGGAATAATAATAAAACAACAACAACAAGACGACATAAACATTTTCCCCAAGTGCTACGATCGAGCGACACCGACTGACTAATAAGAATTATAGACTCCGTCTTCATAACCTGCACGTTACCAATATATAGGTAACGGCGAAACAAGTAAAGGGTGAGATACTCCAAAACATATAATTAAGGCATGATAAAATATATATATGTATAGTTTCGGAATTATAAAGAGTATAGCTTAATAAGTGTAATTCCAACACATAATCAAAACTCACATACTTTACTCGTCATCCTAATGTGTATAATCTACACTATATCACCATAACTTCATCGGCATAAAACGTCGCAACCACACATAACCCTCCGTCACCACGAATTCGTCACGAGCTAATACATCACTAATTAACACGGTAGTCTTAAACAAAAACACCAATCAACAACATTAAATAATGCTAGTAACATAAGCAACATAAATAAATCATCGCAAATTGGCTAAAGCCCATCTTCGCTTTTGGCATAAAGCCCATCTTCGCTTTTGGCATAAAGCCCATCATCACAACATCATCACAAACATCATTACATCATATAACATCGCAATTCAATATCATCCATCAATCAACAAAACCCAACGCCAAACAACTAAAACATAGACATAACCGACTCCATGAGACACGACTATGTTATGCATGTGGTACCCATCGCTTTGTCCGTAATTAGGACACATAAAGCCGATCTTCGCCGCATAAAAGCCATCATCACTTGGCATAAAAGCCCCCTTCGCTTATGAAATGTATGTGACTCGACAATAAAACAACACAACATAACAACATCATCATCCCTCATCCAAATTGGCATGAAGCCCACATCGCCATAATTTATCCAAAACAAGATAAATATATCATCGCATCACAATCGCATTTAAGAATTTCATCACTAATAATTCATCACCGCAAAATCATGCATTCACAATTGGAAGCATTTATTAACAACATCAATATAAGCATCATGTACAAAGGCATATATTATTGCATCGCAAATCAACAAGTATTCATTAATAAATACACCGCAAAACTTACGTTTATTCACACCGCATCATTATTAATTAATTCACTAACTTCCAAAACGGAAAATAGTCAAACACCTATAATCGCACAAAAGTCATTCCTAACAACCGGTATTAATCATATTCGACGCCGAAATCGGATTGTCCATACGTATTTTAAATCTAATAAAACACCGTCCGATTCAATTTTACCGTAAATTGGCTTGTTTCGGTCGCCTCGCAAAACTCGTAATTTCTAAAACTAATTCACCACTACGCTCTACACGAACTTAGCTAGCACGTCAATTTTCGTTGAATTCGGAACAACTTGTCTCCGTCGAATTTACCAAATCGAAAAATCGGAACATAATCGAGTTCTAAATTTAATCGCTAACTTGTGTCCTAATTAAATTTTATTAATACTAACTAGTAGTATATGGAAATAATGAAATTGAAACAGAGAACCTGTTTCCAAAATTATGTGAGATGGTTTTCTATATTTTTCTATATTTTCTAACTTTACAGTTTTCTATTATTTCATTTGCATGAGGTCATATCACTTATTTCATTTGCCGCATTGCATCCATTATCCATCCCCATAAAAATATGTGTGAATATTCCTCTTTATCGATTAAAGGGAAGACAGTGAAATCTACACACCAAACTAGAGAATTTCTTTTAAACATTGGTCAAATAGGAAGGTGAAAAGTATATTATCTTTAAAATTTATTGTCCTATTTTAACATTATTAATTCTTACTGATAAACATAGTACTAAAGACTAATCTACAATATTATTCAATTATTATTTTCTAAAAGGAACATATCCTACTTAAAATATTTTCTAACTTTACTATGTTTCCTTTTCCCATTGCCATTTCATTTCCCTCGTTTTCCATTCCCTGCTTTGCCATTTTCATACGTTTTCATATTTTTGTTTTCTAGTTTTTACAGGTAGTTTATTTTCACCATTTCCATTTCATTTTACTAATTTCATTTCTATTTTATATTTTCATTTCTATTTTCATTCTACCTTACTAATAATAATTAATAATAATATTACTCATAATCTCTAACCAATTTTAACTCCTCTAACATTTCAACAATCAACCAACAAAATCATAAAACTCTACTATCAATTTTTCCTCAATTCAACTAAACCCACCAAACATCTCTTATCACTAACTCACCAACTCTTATCATCAACACAACATATATACCTCAAATACAACATCAAAATATACTTCTACCATTAATTGAGAATTTCAACAACAACAACACAACACCAAAACAATGGCAAACTATAACCCCATGGATCAAAATACTAATTTTTTTTCCTAAATCCACAACATATCCATCAAACCCTAACTATATGGAAAGGAAAATCAAACCCCTTACCTCTAGCTTGGAGATGATCCAAGGTGATGCTACCAAGCCCAACTCAAGCTTCCTCTCATGCTCCCTTGTTCAAGATCTTCCTCATCTTCTCCTCTTCTTCTTCTTTCCAAAACCCTCTCTTTCCTCTCAAACTCTCAAGTTTCTATTCTTGGCTTTTTGTTTTACAAATGGGAAGAAATGAGGAAAATGACTTATATAAGTTATGTTTCTTACTAGCTTCCTCACTTTCTCATGTTTGGCTTTGGTGTGTTATGAATGGAAAGAAAATGAGGAGAAATGGTTTATAATATGTTTCTTAGTTGAAAACCCAATTCTCATCAATTACTCCTCACACCCCTAACCAATTCTTACAATATAACACATTAATAATATTTACCAATATCATTTATTCAATCAATTAAAATAATTTCGGGGAATTATATATCGGTCCAAATAATATTTTACCGAACCGAACAAAACATCGCCAAATATACTAATAGTTATACCGATTAATATAATTATTTTCATCACAAAATCGCCAAACGATAATTCAAAAATATTAATATAATATAATATTAAATAAAACGCAGGCATAACTCTCCCCACTTATAAACTTTTCGTCCTCGAAATTTCACCACAATGAACAAAACGGGACAAGTCTACACATTCGCCTACTCAATCGCCAATTAAACAACATATAGAATACACCAAACACAAGGGTATCTCCCTAACCACAACGTCTAGACAAGAACAACCATGCCGAGATGCAAAGCCCATACCATGCACCCGACAACCAACTAACACCCAACAACTAAACAAGTCAGAACACACCGGTTCACTCGAGAACCAAACAACCGAGATCGATACTATCCTAATGTCTCAACCATAGAATTAGTCACACACTCGAACCGACACCTGGAACGAGTCACCAAAGATAGGAACATAAAGTCCTACAACACAACACCGCTACCATCGCTAAACGAAACAACAAAATGGTTATACAAACCAAAACCGAAACAATCAAAATAGGGTAAAACCACGCTACACAAACACGAAAAAGGTGCCTTCATACACGCATAAGCACAAACTCAAGAATCACACTTGCGCTTATCGCTCTCATTCCGTAAAATCACAAGGTCACATCTTCCTTGTAGATTACCAACGTACCACCCTTGAACAAAACAAGTTACTCAAGCATAATCAAACCGAGATACACCACTCATCCTAGGGCTTTAAACAGACTCATGCACCATAACTCACTAGTCCAATCCAACAACCTCGCTTACCGCTAAACAATTCAATGCTCGGTGTCTAAACCATGTTGCATCACCTTAATGCATAAGATGCCAACCGTAGAAACAACTTGGTTAAACCTCAACTTTACAATCACTCAAAATGGATGCGCTCAACGCACACCCATCCGACACCTCGCAACGCCGCCTTCACCAACTCAAGAATTACTCTTTCATAACTTTCCATCGAGAACTCTACTCACAACACCTCTCGAGAACTCTACTTATCAACGCTGCCTCTTACCCCGCAATTACAACATAGGTTGGACTTAGAACCATAACCTAAATTTTATGGAATCTAACACAAATGCCGTCATGACCGACTTCACAGATAGAACATTCTTCTTAATAAAACATCCATCATCTTATGTCCAAAATGAAATATCACAATATGCCGCACAAGGTTCTCCAAAGACAAAACAAAACCAAAATCAAAGCATTCGCTAAACTTTCCACGGCTCAAACAAATTCGCCACCATTGAAGTCCAAATAGCAACTCAACCATCTCGAGTCAAATACCCACGATTAATACCAACTTGTAAAAGATCTTCCACAAACTCACAAAGTTATCAATCCAAAACAAAGGAACTTCTAAGCTCAAATAAATCCTTAAAATCTTCTACAAGATACAAATAAACCTTCGCGGAACTGTCCAAAATATCACCGTCTAAGTCGCTTACTTAAGGCACTCACGTCCAACAGTTCAAACTCTATCTTTAGAATACTCGACATGCACTAGTCTAATTTCCTCATGCTGTTTGCAATATTCCTACAATGGGGACACAATCTTTGTCCTAGAACATGAAAGTACAAATGTGGCCATTGTACTTAACATCAACCTCAAGTATGTATCTACACGCAAAAGTTTGTTCAGATTTTTATTCCACAATCGCATCCAAAACAGCAGTTGTAGTACCTAGTTTGTGTCATTTTGAACCTCAAAGTAGTACCAATGTGTCATACCCAAAATTTGCCCTCCATCTTCTCAAGACATTTCATACATCCATACTCAAGGATTCCTCAAGAGTTGATCGACAAACTCTCTCCTAGACAATCAACCCAAACTAGGTTTGGTATCTATCAGTCAAGATGGACTTCTAACGCTCCAATGGTCATCATGCCTCCATATATGCTTCAAAGATTCTCCATGTCAAGTTTCAAGCCTCATGATCAAATTTCGCATAATTGCTCGATGGTTGAAAATCAATCAGATTGGACCAAAAGTCAACTATGGTCAACATATACCAAACTTCATGATTTTTGGTCAACATCCTCATTTTGAAGTTACATTCATCTTTTGATCAAGGGTTGATCATGATTCATCAAGAAAACTAAAGATTTGCTCAAAAGTCAAACTTTCTAAATTAGGTTTCTAGGTGAAAAGTCAATCAAGTTTGACCGATCATAACTTTCTCATACTTTCTCAGAAAGTTTCCCACCAAAGCTCATTTTGAAGGAAATTCAATTCTCTACAACTTCATGTCTCACGAGAATGTTCAAAAAATGCTTCATTTGGAAGGTATGGATCAAAACATTAGTGTCCTTTTCAATATCAACAAAAAGTCAACTTTTTGTTTTGAAGATATATTGAGCATGGAAACTCCAATTGAGATGAAACCAAAGAGGTTGGTTATAGGACTCTTAGAGCTTTCTAAAAAGTCCAAGAACACTCAAAAATGTGGAAAATTGAGCAAGATACACCATTCACAAGTTGGGAAATTTTGAAGAAGTGCACAAAGAGAAATGCTTCTAAAAATCAAAATTTTTGCAAATGGGCTTACTTTTTCTTCATCCAAACTTGTTCCTTATACCATTAGGAATATCCAAGCCCAATGCGACGAATTTTTATTTTATTTTTCTATTTAATTTGGAATTTATTCATTTAAATACAAATTAAATTCAAAAATAAAGTATAAAATCAAAATTAAATGCAAATTTGATTTTTCCCTCTTCCTTGAGATACAAGCAACTCAATAAAGCCAAGAATTTCGAAATTTGGATTGATATGGCAAGATTTGATTGAAAATTGATCAAAATGAAAATTTGACATTGATTAGTGATTGATTCTTCCTCAAATTAACTCCAAATCCATCCTCTATTAATGTACAATGCGACACATCAAGAGATGTAAAAATTGCCTCAAGAACCCTAAAAAATTTTCAAAGAAACTTGTGAAAAAAGCAATTTCGAATTCTGTTTTGCAGGCCAATTCAAGGAGTTTTGAGGATTGGATAAGTATCCTTAAGGCCCCTGTGAAGCTATGCCAATCATCCCCACGCTGAAACGCCCGTAATCGCCCTAACCAAGTCACGGTTTGTGTCAATATAACTCGAATCGAATCCATACATACAACCATGTTTAATGTGTTTTGATTGCATATTTGTGTTGCTAATGGTGTTTTTAAGTCGATAGTTTGATTTGAGTTTCGCAAGAATCAAAAGATGCCATGATTAGGGTTCCCTGTGCCGTTTTAGGGTTTCTCGAAATAGGAAAAATTGGACAAAACGAACACCACCATCGTGTTCAGGATGATGACTCCAATCGAACCATGCCTTTGAATTGAATTTATATTGCTTGTACTGGATTTTAGGATTTGCAGGGATCGTAGCGTCGAAGAAAGACCGACGCCAGCTTTCAAAAATTCAAAACGAGGACGATGACGAATTGGCGCGAGTTCTAAGCAACCAGGACGTGACACTTGCTTGTAATCCGCTCGCTCCAATGTTCAAACAAATTGCTGCTCCATTGGCAAGGCATGGGGTTTGTGAAAGCAGGGTCCTGGGTTCGATTCTCCCCAGGACCATTTGGTTTTTCTCCCTTTTTTACAAACTTTCATATTTTTCTATATTTATTTAATATTTTCATGCAATTTTAATTCTTTTCATAATTTTTATTCATGCATTAAAAATCCTCAAAAATATTTTTCCTTTTGCATTTATTTTCATAAAATGTTTATTTAATTTATAAAATTCAAAAATATTATTTTGCATGCATATTTAATTTTATTCATAATTTAGCATTAAAATCACTTTTAATTAGTTTTTAATTATTAAATCTTTTCCAAAAAATCCCAAAAAATTATTTTAGCATATTAATGTTATTTCCAGCATGCCATATTTTTCTCATTTAAAAAACTTGCATTTTTGCTAATATTTTCCTCTTGTCCGATTTCTCTCGATTTTCCGATCATCCTTTTGCAAAGTTATCCCGCTTGCATTTATTTCTTTTATCGCTTTTTTTCTAATAATGTAATCGCTCATGGATGTGAATTTCAGCAGACACGTGATGTCAAAGAGAATGTTATGACAAGATTCGACACTATATTAACAGCTCACACAAGAATACAAAGCAAGAATAACACAATAAGTTGTTCACCCCCGGTTCAACAAACCTACATCCGGGGCTACAAGCCGTGGATAAAGTTCACTATTAGCAGATCAATTGAAGACCCTACACCAACACACTTGTTGACACCTTCTCACTTAATCACTACCCAATGATCCTTTACCTAAGTCCTACTTAGATATGAGTTCCTACCACTCCCCTCAATCACAAAGCAGTGATATCAACCTATTGACTAATTGAATTGTGAAGACACACTTCAATAAAATATCTTGATCTTGCTTCAAAGCTTCAATCAAGAGACAAATACTGTGCTTTAAAGCTTTGAGTGATAAATTACCCTTACAAAGAAATCCTAGTCCAATGCACTTATCAATTGATAGTTGCTTGGCTCACAAGAGAAACTAGAATTACACAATACCAACTGTTAAATCCCTTAACAAGACACAAACACAAGTCGCTAACTCTTCAATACATTCAAAGGGTGTTGCAAGAGAATAAGGGTTCTTTTCCTTTTATAGAAGCAATTCAAACTTCGCTTGGGTTCCATAAAGATAGCTAGGTTCACTTAATTTACTCCTAAAAACATGGTCTTTTCAACAACCAATTTAGGTTTAATTAAGTTTACCCTAGCAGCCACGTGAGCATGCTTTCTAATAATAGAAAAACAATATTTAGCAGCTCAACAAACTTCCTGAAAAATCTCAGGAACAAACAGATTCTGTATGAATGTAATCGAATGTCATAACATTTGTTATGACATCGATGCTTTCTGCTGAATTTCCAAAGATGCTTTAGCTTCCAGCTCGAAGTGTTTTTAACATCCTTAGCAGGTAGGATTTATCTTCAATCTCTGAATGTCATGACATCTATCATGACATTGCTAAAGACCTAGTTTTACCAAAATTTATGCCAACTTAAAACACTAACAAACTCCCCCTTTGGCACATTTTTGGCTAAAACTACCTAACACATCAGAGTACCTATGCAGCAGAAGACTAACTAGTTCTAAGCTTAAATAAACTAGAACCTAGAGATAAGATAAATTCTACCCATACAGAAATCCCACAATTCCCTACAATTCCTACAATTATGCCATACAAGTTCCCAAAGCCCCATACTACTGTCAACACAGTAGTTCTTCTCCCCCTTTTTAGCCATAAAGGGCCAAAGGAAGCCATACAATTTTCCCAAACTTTTAATCAAACAGTGCCAGAAACCAATATACCAGCAAATAAATAAGTACCAGCATTGTTTTTAGAGGTACATTTTGTTCAGGCCTTACACATCTGTCAATAAAGGATTACAAACAACCAAACAAGGGGAAAATACAAGAATCAAAACAAAAAGTAATACAAGAAAATGATGATCAAAAGAACAATAAAGTAGCTTCAAGTGCTTTCTCCGTAAGAACGTGAAATGACACATCTTCGAGCCTCCTTCAGCAGCAGCCATCCGAATATCATCATCTTCAAAGATCACCAACAAAGATCATTATCGCCTTTCCTTCATCCTCAACCTCCGTGTCCCGCTCTAGTTGAGAGATTAGCTCTTCCACTTTGCTTTCTTGCTTCAAGCTCCTTACAGTTGCTCTTAGCACAACAATGACATTTGCCTTCCGAGAATTTTCTTTGACATTGATGTCTCAACAGATGTCATGACAATGTCGGGACATGCTTCCCTTGGAACAGTTTGTAGTGGAATCCAAGAGCAGGGCTCTCTTGCGATCAATCACACCAAGAATGTCCGGATGTCGATCAATTATAATTCCACAAGCAGAGGAGGAAAGGCTATAGGTCCTTTGATTGCATAGCCAAGATGCTTGAGGGTCTCATTGAAATATGTAGGTACCATAGTCAAATTTGGTCTGAGTGCCCACTGCATATATAAATATGCCCAGTCCAATAGAGATGGTGGATTTGTGATTGGTTGGGACCCAGTTAGCAGCACCAATCTTATGCAGTATGGCAAATTTGACACTCAACTTGCTTGCTGAGAGTTTTCCTTCGAGGCCATTGCCTTACTTGTTTGGCAGCTTATAGTTTGACAGATCTTGTTGTCGCTTCTCCACTGGCCGAGTATCATCGATCTACCCAGAATCTTGATTATACTTGAGAAACCCGACTTTCCTCCCCTTACATAAACAACCGGTAGATGAGACCTCCCATCCCCACATCCACTAGACAGATTGACTATAAATTCTTTCACCAGAACTTCATAACAGTTTGAGAAACTCACAACTGCTTTCATCGCATCACCTTTGATCAAGTCAACAACTCCTTGCACTCTAAAGCACTCTTGTTCAACTCTCTTTCTAGTGCAACCCTTTAAGTAAATATACTTCCATCTTCCAGCATTTTCAAGATGATGGAAAGAAATGTTATCAATGGCCACTGCACTTTGAGCGCTTTCCCAAGAGTTTGCTTCTTTCTGGGATGAATGTCTGTGACCTTCTCTTCAACATTAAAATCGAGTCCGATCAAGATTCATGTTCTTTCCTCTTTTCACAATTGGTGTTCTCTTTGGCCTAGAGTCACCACCAACAGCCACTCTACTCCTCCTTGTAGAGGGTCCAATTGTGATACTTCTCGTGTTTGCACATATCTTCAAGATCTTCTCATTGGTGGCTCTGACCGCTTACCCTTCCTTTTCATCATTCTTTTTGCAATGCTTGGATTGACATTGGCAATAAGATCATTGTCTGAGAACATCTCATCTAAATCAATGACTGGAGGTTCAGTTAAATGATTAGATTCTTGAACTGGTGACTCTTCCAAAATGTCACGTAAATGTAGTCATCGGACTTTACAGAGGCACACTTTGTCGATGATTCTTCAAGAATACTATCGTAAATATAATCGCAGAGGCTTTATCGAGCAACATTTTGTGGGACTTCTCAAGAATACGGTCAGAGATCTCATCTTCCTTATCAGCAGAGATTTTATTACAAGCATCATCAACACCTACTTCAGACTCTTTAACAGAAAGGTCTTCATTATTCTTGGTAGGGGAAGTATCATGATCACCAGATGTCTTGACATTCTCAGTGACATCCGGATCAACTGCTAAACTAGGACTAGCAGACTGACAGTTTAGGGGAATTGAAACCCCAGGAACAAATTGGTCTTCGTTGAGGATCCTGGTTACCAATCTAGCAATGGCTATATGCACAGCCCTAGACTCCTATGTGCTTACCATTTTGAGGGAATGGCGGATGGCATGTAAGACTTACCCATGGGAGATGCTTGAGTTCTTCTTGCATTCCTTGTGCGCAATTTCTTGACCTTTTCTGGGTCAGTAGCTATTGCACGCAATGGTGTAACCCTCAGTGCTTCAGCTTGCATGGCTTCATTATTTGTTCTGACGTCAGCCATGGATGGAGACGAAGATCCTGCTTTCGAGATGATGAGGATGATGAAGCCATTTTTGATGGTTTTGGGAGGATGAAAGTGAAAATAGCAGAGAGTATCATAGTTTTTTGGGAGAAGAAAAGGTGATACTACTTTCAAAAGAAGAAACTATTATATGAGAATGTCTCTTCCTATTCTTGGACCTTTTAAAATAAGGATGAAAATACCCAAATGACCTCTTAAAAATAATTGAAATAAAAGTTCCTTTCATCTTGTTGTAGGCACGACTAATTGCTACAACTCCTCATATTGACAAATACCCAATTTGTCCCTTACAATCCTAAATTGACCACCTCAAGAGTTCTAATAACATCTGTTACAGATAATGTCATGACATCCGTATGACATTGTACTCAACAAGATCCGCTTTATCCGGATCATCTTAAAACAGCCCTGCTATGTATTCAACTTTAACATTGTATAAAGTTAAACAGCTTGCTTTTGCCGATCCAAAACATGAGATTGTTTCTCAAGAAGGAACATCCATCAATGTGTCTTTACCCAAGTTTTGATCAACACTTTCTCCAATCGGTTTTCTTGGACAACTTCAAATGTGGAGGGTGAGAGTCCTAGTGTGGCTGCCATTATTCAGCTCAAGCTCTTGGCACATTCCTTGCATACTTGCTCCGAAAGAAGTGTTGAGCCTTCCATCAATGTGTCCGACATTCCTTCAGAAACTATGTCATTATCATAGATGGATGCCACCATGATCTTTTCTCCTCTGACACAGAGGGTTTCATCCAAGACTCTTCTCCTGTATCCTTTGACAGTAAGATACTAGGTTATCCTTTCATGCCGTGTCTTAGTACTTTGCTTCAAGATTACAAGTGGTCGATGTCTAGACATTGAGAGTGACATTCGACTTCCTGCTCAACCTCATACTTACCATATATTCTCCTTTTGTCTATGACCAATCTTGGTATCCTTCTGACTCCCCCTATGGAAATGATCCTTTTCATTCCTCTGAGGTGTGGATGACCAGATACTTGCGGCCACAACTTTACTTCCTCTTCATCTTTGTCTGTGGAACTCATAGAGATGAGTGGTGCTCTGATTCCCACTTGTAGCAGCTTGTCCTTGATCCGACCTCTCATCATCACTACTTGATCACCATTGATTACAAGACATTCAGATTTAGTGAAGTCGATTGTGAATCCCATATCACATAGTCGACTTATGCTAATGAGATTTGCCAAACCTTTACAAGCAATACTCCATTTAGGCTTGAGCTCCGCACAGTTTGAGTTTCCAATACCTTTGATTTCTCCTTTGGCTCCATCTCTAAAAGTAACAAAGCTGGTAGAGTGATGCTTAACATTATCGAGAAGATTCCTGCTCAAATATGTGATTGGAACATCCACCAAAAGTAGCAATCTTTCTTGGTAGACATACTAAGGAGTGTTAGCAGAGCAATGTCTTCTTCTTCCATCGTGAGAGTATGATACCGTTGGTTTTAGGCTTCACATAAGGCCCTTGATTAGGATATCCATGTAGCCAGTAGCAAAAGATTTTATGTGACCAAACCTTCCACAATAATGACACCTCCATCTTTGAAACTTTTGTTCATGTTTCTATGATTTTGATGTTGCACCCAATGTTGTGACATCCGCTGACATTGGTCCATTAGGTCCGTTTCTTCATTTTGTTATTGGCAAACCTCTTTGTCTCCACATACCCTGAGGGCACCTATTCCTTGACTTGTGGTATGACATCTTCTTTGTCATTTCCTGTGTTTGTTCCATTCCCGGTTTTTGCAAATCTCTTAAACACATGTCCCGAACCGCACACTTTCGCTTTGATCATGTGACACCGCTTTGACATTGTTTTCCTATGTCTCTTCTTCTTAATGTCACCAACAGTCTTTTACCACATATCCTAGACCATGCTTGTTCCCAGATTTTGTCCAAGTCAAGAATTTCCTCTAACTTATCGCATCAGATGTCAACATGTTGATGATTTAGACATCCGATCAAGTTTGAGTTCAACATTACAATATCACTATGAGGTGATTTATAGTACGTGGTTTTCCTTTTCTCGCCCGCTCACATTCTCGCCCAACTTCTCAACCGCCCTCATTCTTCCGACATACTTCACCATTTTATACACAACAATCAGAGGTTTCAAAGAAGCTCTTCAAATGTCACTTCCTCATCACTAGAATCCATATCGAATTGTACACTCCAAATGAGAGCAAAGACCGCTTTGGCCTTCTTCCTCGATTCACTTCCTAAATCACCATCGCATCAAGTGACAAACTTTCTTTTGTTTTTAGAAAGGTGGGACATTCACCTTAATATGTCCATATCCTTCACAACCATGACACCGACTTTCCGCTTGACTTCCTTTATCCTCCGACTTGGATCTTCCTAGAGTCATAAGATTTGTCGATGTCGATGCAATGTCCCGACATTCGACCTGACATTGATCAATCCTCCGATCGCTTTGTGAACTGCCTTCCAAGCATGGCTATAGCTTTATATCTTCCTCATCTTCCTCCTTGCATCCCTCTTCGTAATTGATACAAGTGCTATGCTTTATTCTTGTCACACCACGATTCCCATCTCAAAAGTCATAAGAGATCCTATCAGTTCTTCAACCTTCAGGTGTCATGTCCCGAGCCTCCTCTATTGCGTGACTTTCATTGCAAATCTCAGGCAAGGATCCGAGAATCTTCTCACCACCTTCTCTTCCGACATCTTTTCACCAAGTGCTCCCGAGGCATTGGCAATTTCCAAAATATTCATGTGAAATTCATGAATATTCTCACTTCATCTTCAAATTCTCAAATTTGGAGCGAGCATCCAAGTCTTGACATCTTCACCTGGATGTTCCTCATGAGTAGTTCCGAGAGTGTCCCAAACATCCTTGGCCACCAAATTGATGAACCACCAAGATATTCCTCGCAATACCATTGAACAAAGCATTCAACTTTAGAGTTCCCTGAGCTAGCTCTTCTTCCTCTTACCCATTCCTCCTCGTGTTTCAAGAAGAGTCCCACCTTCCTCAAGCTTGATGTTTCCATCCTTTATCGCCAGCCTTCCAAGCTTTATTATCCACCGATCTTAAGAAGGCAAACTACACGAGGCTTCCAAAGAATCATAATTAGACCCATCCGTAATAGGTGGTCTTCCTCCAAATCCTCCTTTTTATCCATTACCGTAAACTATTATCCCAGATCTCACCCGTAAATAACAAGGTGGTGCCCGCCTGATGCCAAGTGAAATTTCGGCAAAGACACGTGATGTCAAAGAGAATGTTATGACACAAGATTCAACACTATATTACAATCACACAAGAATACAGAAGTAAAGAATAACACAATAAGTTGTTCACCCACGGTTCAACAAACCTACATCCTGGGCTACCAAGCCGTGGATAAAGTTCACTACAGATCAATTAAGACCTTACAGCCAACACAACCCGCTGCCCTTCCTCACTTAATCACACCCAATGATCCTTTACCTAAGTCCTACTTAGATATGAGTTCCTACCACTCCTCAATCACAAAGTAGATATCAACCTATCGACTAATTGAATCATGAAGAACACTTCAATAAAATCTCTTGATCTCGCTTCAAAGCTTCAATCAAGAGACAAACACTGTTTTTAAAGCTTGAGTGATAAACCACCACAAAGAAATCCTAGTCCAATGCACTTATCAATTGATAGTTGCTTGCCTACAAGAGAAACTAGAATTACACAATACCAATCATAAATCCTTAACAAGACACAAACGTGTCGCTAACTCTCTCAATACATTCAAAGGGTGTAAGGCAAGAGAATAAGGGTTCTTTCCTTTATAGAAGCAGTCTGAAACTTCAGCTTGGGCTCAGAGATAGCTAGGTTCACTTAATATACCCTAAAACATGGTCTTTTCAACAACCAATTTAGGTTTAATTGCTTACCCTAAAGGCACGTGTGAGCATGCTTTCTAATAGTAGAAAACAATATTTAGCACCAACAAACTTCCCGAAAAATCAGAACAAATGATTCTCAGTAATGTATGTTACATCGAATGTCATAACATCCGTTATGATCGATCGCTTTGCATAATTTCCACATACTAGCTTCCAGCTCCGAAATGTTTTTAACATCCTTAGCGTGGATTTATCTTCAATCTCCGAATGTCATGACATCTATCATGACATTGCTAAAGACCTAGTTTTACCAAAATTGATGCCAACTTAAAACACTAATGTGATGTAATGGCTTAATTAGGCTTTTATTTTACGCAAGTTTAAATTATGTATCTCGCCCAAAGCCATGTAATAGCAGAGGACATTTATCTTTCCTTATCTTTACTTTCTCCGCAATTTAATTTCCGCACCCTATAAACTAGTAATTAGTTGCATGGCAAGACTAAAATTGAACATAGCTCACTATAATTTTCAAGATAAAATACCAAATCAACACACTTCTTTCACACATGCACCCTTAGGTAATTCTCTCGTGCCTTACAACAAATGGTCATGTCCCTCGGGAATATATATCCAGCAATCAAAAATCATCATAGTCCCTTCGATACAAAGATCATAAGACCCACGATGTCGCCCGAAAACATCATAGTCCCTTCGATACAAAGATCTTGACCATTGTCGCCTCACGAAAATGATGATAATCCTTCGAATGTGTTAGGATACTTCCTCAAGTTGGCTTCTATGACTACACGATGTCCCTTCGAATGTCCCGC
>CM038797.1:27225002-27272868 GCA_021764765.1 Vicia sativa
TGCATTACCGAATCATGAACGCTCGTAATGTAATAACATCAGGGGTGTAGCTTCTACAGTCAAATTATGTATGTTTAATCAATTTTTCATCCGACCATGAGGCAATCAATTGTGGTTGAAGTCATTCACCCTTATTATATATATATATATATCAAATCATCATATATATATATATATATTAAATTTTTATTATGATCTATCGAGGATTCGACCATTAGGTTTTCATCGTTAATAAATCATTTTCCGAATAATGAACAACTTTTTAGATTAGTAGATTATATTCATATCTTAAATGCAAAATATTGACTCCAAAGACTAAAACATCAAAGAAATTTAATGAAAATTATTCAAACCATTTAGAAACCATCTCGATGAAATGATTCAGATTAAAAGTTAATCGTGAATATTGGTCATTAAATGAAGAAAAACTGTTTTTTCTCGTGACATCAGTAGGTACCCAGCAATTACAAGGTCATGTGTGATTGAGATGTTTTTGGGCACGATAGAAAACAATTTGTTAGCAATTATGCAAGGTATTAAATTATTATTATTGAATGAAATTAAATTCATAAATTGTTTTTATATATATATATATATATATATATATATATATATATATATATATATATATATATATATATATTAACTATTATATTTTCTCGTGTAAAATTTCATTTATTTTATTTAATTTTAGTTTTTAGATTAGAATAAATGAAAACTTGGTTTAATAAAAAATATATCTAAAGCAGATAAAGCGATATATTAGGGAGGCTAAAAGACTATTTCACTTATAGAAAAATGAATAGTTATTCATGTGTTTTGGAGAAACCACAAGTCGATACAATGGTTTGATTAGTTAATCGTGAACATTGGTCATTAAATGAATAAAACATGTGTGGTTTCTCAATGACATTGGTATGTGTTATTTTGGATTACTTAATGGTGTATTTATGTGATTGACATGTTTTGATGATTCTGCCGTTGAATTCTCAGATCAGGTAGGAGTATGATAAGGTCATGAAAGATAGAGATGTTGTTACATGAAGCAAAAACAAATTTTTAGCAATTAGCAATGTATTAAATTATTATTATTGAATTAAATTAAATCATATTGTTTTATATATATATATATATATATATATATATATATATATATATATATATATATATATATATATTTTAACGTGTTATATTTTCTCTGTGTAAAATTTCATTTATTTTATTTTAATTTTAGGCTTTTTAGATTAGAATAAATGAAAACTGTTTAATAAAAATATACTGGAAAGTCGCAAAGATTGATATATTAGGGAGGTAAAAGACTATTTCATCTTATAGAAAATGAACAATTATTCATGTGTTTTTGGAGAAACCACAAGTCGATACAATGGTTTGATTAGTTAATCGAACATTGGTCATTAAATGAATAAAAACATGTGTGTGGTTTTCAATGACATTGGTATGTGTTATTTTTGGATTACTTAATGGTGTATTTTGTGTGATTGACATGTTTTTGATGATTCTCACGATAGAATTTTCTATATTGTAGGTAAGGAGTATGACAAGGTCATGAAAGATAGAGATGTTGTCAACATGAAGCAAAAACAAATTTTTAGCAATTAGCAATTTATTAAATTATTATTATTGAATTGGAAATTAAATCATATTTGGTTTTTATATATATATTAACGTATTATATTTTTCTCGTAAAATTTAATTTATTTTATTTCAAATTTTGGGCTTTTTAGATTAGAATAAATGAAAACTTGGTTTAATGAAAATATATCTGAAAGTCAGAAAGACCGATATATTAGGGATAAAAAGACTATTTGACTTATAGAAAAATGAATAGTTATTCATGTGTTTTGGAGAAACCAAGTTGATACAATGGTTTGATTAGTTAATCGTAATATTGGTCATTAAATGAATAAAAACATGTGTGTTTTCAATGACATTGGTATGTGTTATTTTTGGATTACTTAATGGTGTATTTATGTGTGATTGACATGTTTTGATGATTCCGCCGATAGAATTTCGGGATATTGTAGGTAAGGAGTATGATAAGGTCATGAAAGATAGAGATGTTGTCAAGCGAAGCAAAAACAAATTTTTAGCAATTAGCAATGTATTAAATTATTATTATTGAATTGAAATTAAATCATAGGTTGTTTTTATATATATATATATATATATATATATATATATATATATATATATATATATATATATATATATATTAACGTGTTATATTTTTCTCGTTAAAATTTCATTTATTTTATTTTTAATTTTAGGCTTTTAGATTAGAATAAATGAAAACTTGGTTTAATAAAAATATATCTGAAAGTCGCAAAGATCGATATATTAGGGAGGCCAAAAGACTATTTCATCTTTATAAAAAATGAACAATTATTCATGTGTTTTGGAGAAACCACAAGTTGATACAATGGTTTGATTAGTTAATCGTAACATTGGTCATTAAATGAATAAAACATGTGTGTGGTTTCTCAATGACATTGGTATGTGTTATTTTTGGATTACTTAATGGTGTATTTGTGTGATTGACATGTTTTTGATGATTCCGCCGATAGAATTTTCTATATTGTAGGTAAGGAGTATGACAAGGATGAAAGATAGAGATGTTGTCAAGCATGAAGAAAAAACAATTTTTTAGTAATTAGCAATGTATTAAATTATTATTATTGAATTGGAAATTAAATCATATTTGTTTTTATATATATATTAACGTATTATACTGTGTAAAATTTAATTTATTTTATTTCAAATTTTGGGCTTTTTAGATTAGAATAAATGAAAACTGGTTTAATGAAAATATATCTGAAAGTCGAAAGACCGATATATTAGGGAGGTCGAAAAGACTATTTCGACTTATAGAAAATGAATAGTTATTCATGTGTTTTGGAGAAACCAAGTTGGATACAATGGTTTGATTAGTTAATCGTAACATTGGTCATTAAATGAATAAAACATGTGTGGTTTCTCAATGACATTGGTATGTGTTATTTTTGGATTACTTAATGGTGTATTTATGTGATTGACATGTTTTTGATGATTCCGCCGATGAATTCAGATATTGTAGGTAAGGAGTATGACAAGGTCATGAAAGATAGAGATGTTGTCACATGAAGCAAAAACAAATTTTTAGCAATTAGCAATGTATTAAATTATTATTATTGAATTGGAAATTAAATCATAGGTTGTTTTATATATATATATATATATATATATATATATATATTTTAACGTATTATATTTTTCTCGGTTTAAAGTTTCATTTATTTTATTTTAATTTTAGGCTTTTAGATTAGAATAAATGAAAACTTGGTTTAATAAAAAATATATCTGAAAGTCGCAAAGATCGATATATTAGGGAGGCCGAAAAGACTATTTCATCTTTATAAAAATGAACAATTATTCATGTGTTTTGAGAAACCACAAGTTGATACAATGGTTTGATTAGTTAATCGAACATTGGTCATTAAATGAATAAAAATATGTGTGTGGTTTCTCAATGACATTGGTACGTGTTATTTTGGATTACTTAATGGTGTATTTATGTGTGATTGATATGTTTTGATGATTCCGATAGAATTTTCTATATTGTAGGTAAGGAGTATGACAAGGTCATGAAAGATAGAGATGTTGTCAAGCATGAAGCAAAACAAATTTTAGCAATTAGCAATTTATTAAATTATTATTATTGAATTGAAATTAAATCATATTTGGTTTTTTTATATATATATTAACGTATTATATTTTCTCGTAAAATTTAATTTATTTATTTCAAATTTTGGGCTTTTTAGATTAGAATAAATGAAAACTTGGTTTAATGAAAATATATTCGAAAGTCGAAAGACTCGATATATTAGGGAGGTCAAGACTATTTTGACTTATAGAAAATGAATATTATTCATGTGTTTTTGGAGAAACACAAGTTGGATACAATGGTTTGATTAGTTAATCGTAACATTGGTCATTAAATGAATAAAAACATGTGTGGTTTCTCAATGACATTGTATGTGTTATTTTTGGATTACTTAATGGTGTATTTATGTGTCATTGATATGTTTTTGATGATTCCACGAGAATTCTCAGATATTGAGGTAAGGAGTATCAAGGTCATGAAAGATAGAGATGCATGAAGCAAAAAAAACAAATTTTTAGCAATTAAATGTATTAAATTATTATTATTGAATTGAAATTAAATCATAGTTATTATATATATATATATATATATATATATATATATATATATATATATATTTTAACGTTATATTTTCCGTTTAAAATTTCATTTATTTTATTTTAATTTTAGGCTTTTTAGATTAGAATAAATGAAAACTTGGTTTAATAAAAAATATTAAAGCCGAAAGATTGTTATATTAGGGAGGCGAAAAGACTATTTCATCTTATAAAAAATGAACAATTATTCATGTGTTTTTGAGAAACCATAAGTTGATACAATGGTTTGATTAGTTAATCGTAACATTGGTCATTAAATGAATAAAACATGTGTGGTTTCTCAATGACATTGGTATGTGTTATTTTGGATTACTTAATGGTATTTTGTGTGATTGACATGTTTTTGATGATTCGCCGATAGAATTTTCTATATTGTAAGTAAGGAGTATGACAAGGTGATGAAAGAGAGATGTTGTCACATGCAAAAAAAAACAAATTTTAGCAATTAGCAATTTATTAAATTATTATTATTGAATTGGAAATTAAATCATATTTGGTTTTATATGATATTAACGATTATATTTTCGTGTAAAATTTAATTTATGTTATTTCAAATTTTGGGCTTTAGATTAGAATAAATGAAAACTTGGTTTAATGAAAATATATCGGAAAGTCGCAAAGACCGTTATATTAGGGAGGCAAAAGACTATTTTGACTTATAGAAAATGAATAGTTATTCATGTTTTGGAGAAACCACAAGTTGGATACAATGGTTTGATTAGTTAATCGTAACATTGGTCATTAAATGAATAAAACATGTGTGTGGTTTCTCAATGACACAATGTGTTATTTTTGGATTACTTAATGGTGTATTTATGTGTCATTGACATGTTTTTGATGATTCCGCCGATAATTCGGATATTGTAGGTAAGGAGTATCACAAGGTCATGAAAGATAGAGATGTTGTCACATGAAGCAAAAAACAAATTTTTAGCAATTAGCAATGTATTAAATTATTATTGAATTGGAAATTAAATTATATATATATATATATATATATATATATATATATATATATATATATATATATATATATATATATATATATATATTTTAACGTTATATTTTCCGTTTAAAGTTTCATTTATTTTATTTTTAATTTTAGGCTTTTAGATTAGAAAATGAAAACTTGGTTTAATAAAATATATCTGAAAGTCAGTAAAGATTGTTATATTAGAGGTCGAAAAGACTATTTCATCTTATAAAAATGAACAATTATTCATGTGTTTTTGAGAAACCACAAGCTTGATACAATGGTTTGATTAGTTAATCGAACATTGGTCATTAAATGAATAAAAATGTGTGGTTTTCAATGACATTGGTATGTGTTATTTTTGATTACTTAATGGTGTATTTTGTGATTGACATGTTTTTGATGATTCTCACGATAGAATTTTCTATATTGTAAGTAAGGAGTATGACAAGGTCATGAAAGATAGAGATGTTGTCACATGAAGCAAAAACAAATTTTTAGCAATTGGCAATTTATTAAATTATTATTGAATTGGAAATTAAATCATATTTGGTTTTTTATATATATATTAACGTATTATATTTTTCCGTAAAATTTAATTTATGTTATTTCAAATTTTAGGCTTTTTAGATTAGAATAAATGAAAACTTGGTTTAATGAAAATATATTTGAAAGTTCAAAGACCAAGTATATTAGGAGCGAAAAGACTATTTTGGACTTATAGAAAATGAATAGTTATTCATGTGTTTTGAGAAACCATGTCTGGATACAATGGTTCGATTAGTTAATCAACATTGGTCATTAAATGAATAACAAAAACATGTGTGTGGTTTCTCAATGACATCGAACGTGTTATTTTGGATTACTTAATGTATTTATGTGTCATTGACATCTTTTACGATTCTCGGAAGGACATGTATATTGTAGGTAACCAGTTTCATAAGGACATGAAAGATAGAATGTTTTGCCATGAAGCAAAACAAATTTTTAGCAATTAGCAATGTATTAAATTATTATTATTGAATTGGAACAAATCATGGTTGTTTTTATATATATATATATATATATATATATATATATATATATATATATATATATATATATATATATATATATATTTTAACGTGATTATATTTTCTCTCGGTTTAAAGTTTCATTTATTTTATTTTAATTTTAGGCTTTAGATTAGAATAAATGAAAACCGTGTTTAATAAAAATATATTTAAAGTCAAGAGATTGTTTTGTATTAGGATTTGAAAAGACTATTTCATTTATAAAAATGAAATAATTATTCATGTTTTTGGATAACCACAAGTTGATAATGGTTTGACTAGTTAATCGTAAAATTGGTCATTAATTGAATAAAATATGTGTGGTTTCTCAATGATACTTGTATGTGTTATTTTTGGAATAAAAAACATTGTATTTGTCCAAAATCAAAAGTTTTTATAATTCCTACAATAAAGAATTATGTATATTGAAATTAGTTTGTATGAAAAGGTGATGAAAGATAGAGATGTGATTTAATCATGAAGCAAAAAAACAAATTTTTAGCAATTGGCAATTTATTAAATTAAAATTATTCAATTGTTTGGTTTTAACCTTGAGAAAGCAACATATAGTTGACAATGACTAAAGACTTTTAGGCAAATACAAACCCACATAGTCAAGTGATTGTCCTTGTGACTTATTAATAGTCATAGCGAAGAGACAATAATAGAAATTGTCTTCTCACAAGCTTGAATGGCCAAGGTGATTGGGAAGATGACAAAGACATTCTTAGGATATAAATTGTATTCCCAATATTTTCCGAAATTATTTTGGTTTAATTACATGATTGGCCAATCTTGTAACGGTTAATCTTGTTCCCTTATATGTTTCCTTGATTGATCCAAATTTCTCAACAAATAATAGTAGCCCCAATTTTAACTTGATAGAATATTTGGCGTAAGTTTTTAAAGCACCCAAAATTGGAGTTAAATGCTCAAAAGCATCAAATTCAGCTTTAATTGTCAATTGAATCGAACTTAAATACTTTTTTCGGATCCTAGAAAGAAAAAATTCACAATAATTCAAAGCATTGACAGGGTTTATTACTACCTATTGTAATATGGAGGTTGGTTATGAATAGAATTAATGGATTGGAAAACATTGAAAAAAACTTGTTTTTGAAAAAACGCAAAGATGAGTCGCAAGTGACAAACGTTGAAAACCAAAGGCGTGGGAAACTTGTATCGATGCAGAGGCTTGCATCGACTCATGAGGCAAATTGAAGCTATGCATCATTATTATATGCATCGATGCATACCGAACAAAATGGAAAAAAATATAACTTTAAACGTATGCATCAACGCGATACGATGCTTGACGACGCAAGCTAGTTATTCGTTGATGCATGAGCTTATGCATCGATGCATACCGCAAAACATAACATAACCGAAAATTGTTTTGGTCATATCTTTGCTAATCGAATCTCGGTTTAGGCATAGTTGGTATCGCTGGAAAGCTTAGAACGCTGTATATCTATTAAAAACATTTTATAAAACCCAGAACTGAATATTGAGGATTGATATGGTTTTTGTATGAGGAATTCGTAATTCGTGATTGTGTCATTGACATTGTATATGTTGATAGATGTTAATTCATGTGCCGTAATTAACGTTATATATTCGTGATTTATGCGGTCGCTGATGGTGTTAACCATGTATAGAATGATGTTGTGATATCATGTTTTTATTTGAATGTTGCATGCTTTATGTTGCGATGCATATGTATTTTGGTGGTGGTTAATTCCCATTGTGTGGAATTGGACCTGCAGAGCCAATACCCGTACCCAGTGGTTTAGTGGTGGTGAGGCTGGATTCGTGTCCCAGTGGTGTATGGGCGAATCGTTGATTAGCTCTATTTCCGAGGTGTAAGCGGAACAGGGTGTAAATTTATTTCTCATTGTCCAACCACAATCCTTCAAATTCAGCATCAAAGAAGCCAAACTCACCCAATTCAACTACACCACCAACACCAACACCGTCCATTACAATCTGACTAACTTTACAAGACATAACCCAAACAAAAACTCAACATCTACTACGATGCAATGGAAGGACATGTATCCTACGAAGGAACAAGGTTTGCATCACGGACGTAAGTTTAAACTCGCTCGCCAATACACGAAAAGCTCGAGCCCTATCAATTGTGTTTTTCCGGCAACGGTTGTGGTTTTGACCATGACCAGTGTTCGATTTTGAACGTGATAAGAATGATGGAGTTTTTCGATTGATGTGAAATTATACTTTACCATGAGGTTTAAGATTGGTGATTATACTTTTCCATATACTAAGGCAACATTAAATGTGGGATTGATGTTCCTTCTGGTTCTAATGGGACTAAGGCCATGAATGCATTTGAACCCACCACATGTGAAGTTAATTTTTGAGGGTTATCGTGTCTTCTCGTGGATCACTTATTTATTACAAGAATTGTTTTGTATTTTATTTGTAAATATTTGGATTTAATGAAAACACTAGTAATGTACTGCGGTTCTGCATTTATATAACGCAAAAGTTGTTGAACAATGCTACCGAATTGAAAAACCAAAATTGGGTGAAACATTATATATTGTTGTAGGAAGTAATTAAATAATGTTATACAAAATAAAAAAAATGTTTCAAATAGAAAAGTTCATTGTAATTGTCCAATAAAAGCAAAATTTATAAACCTACAATAAAGATAAATATGTGAAATTAGGAAATTAGTTTGTATAAAAAATCAGGGAATTTAGATTTGCAATGTGATACTTAATTACCTATTAGATGTTTTGAAAAACTTCTTTGAAAACTACATTTGTGGTAGTCTCCAAAAAGTTTAGACTTGTCATGAATCAAGATTTTCAAGCCTTGTTTGTTTTAACCCTGAGAAAGCAAATATAGTTGATAATGACTAAAGACTTCTTTAGGAAAATACAAACCCATATAGTCAAGTGATTATCCTTGTGACTTATTAATAGTCATAGCGAAAGAGACAATAATAGGAAATTGTCTTCACAAGCTTGAATGGCCAAGGTGATTGGGAAGGTGACAAAGACATTCTTAGGATATAAATTGTATTCCCAATATTTTTCCCTAAATTATTTTGGCTTCAATTACATGATTGGCCAATCTTGTAATTAATCTAGTTCCCTTATATAAGCCTTCGATTGATTCAAATTTCTCAAAACATAATTGTAGCCCCAATTTTTAACTTTATAGAATAATTCGCAAGCCAAGTTTTAAAGCACCCAAAAATTTGGAGTTAAATGCTCAAAAGCATCAAATTCAGCTTCTCGTAATTGTCAATTGAATCGAACTTAAATACTTTTTCGATCCTAGAAATAAAAATTCACAATAATTCAAAGCATTGACAGTGGTTTATTACCGCTCATTGTAATATGGAGGTTGATGATGAATTAATGGGGATTGGAAAACATTGAAAAACTTGTTTTTGGTGAAAAACGCAGATGGGTCGCACAAGGCTAGGTGAGTTGATACAAGTGACAAAACGCTTGAAAACCAGAGGCGTGGGGAAAACTTGTATCGATGCATAGAGGCTTGCATCGACTCATGAGGCAAAAATTGAAGCTATGCATCGACACATACGTGTTATACATCGATGCATACTGAACAAAAATGGAAAAAAAATATAACTTTTAAACGTATGCATCAATGCATACGATGCTTGCATCGACGCAAGCTAGTTATTCATTGATGCATGAGCTTATGCATCGATGCATACCGTGCAGAAACATAACATAAACTTCTGAAAATTATTTTGGTCATATCTTTGCGACCGTAACTCCGATTTAGGCATAGTTGGTATCGTTGGAAAGCTTAGAACGCTGCACTATCTATTAAAACATTTTATAAAACCCAAAGGACTGAATATTGAGGGATTGATATTTTTGTATGAGGAATTCGTTGTAATTCGTGATTGTGTCATTGACATTGTATATATGATAGATGTTAATTCCAATGTAGTTAACGTTATATATTCGTGATTTATGTTGTGTCGTTGATGGTGTTAACCATGTATGGAATGATGTCAGTGATATCATGTTTTATTTGAATGCATGTTTTATGTTGCGCATGCATGTTTTTGGTGGTGGTTAATTCCCATTGTGTGGAATTGGACCGCAGCCAATACCCGCACTCAGGGTTTAGTGGTGGTGAGGTCGGATTCGTGTCCCGTTGGTGTATGGGCGAATCGCGATTAGCCTGCTTTGAGGTGTGTAAGGAACAGGTGTAAATTTAGTTCACGCTCGCCACATGCATTGAGTCCGCATTATATGTAATTATAATATGTTAGGATGATTTTCAGTGTTATGATTGCATTGATTGTTATTATACGATAATGAACCGTATGGAATGTAATGTGGATTGTAATCATTATGCTAATGAGGGTGGAATAATGTATTGATTGTTTTGTTGCTTTAAAGAAACGATAATGCATTTTAACTATTGATGAAATCTCACCCTTACTTTGATGATTTCATTAAAGTGTTAGCCACTTAGGAGTGGTGAGGATAGCATTGAGCCGTGCTAGTTAGTTGTCCGCGCGTGTCATGCTCGATAAGTTGTAACACCGGGAACGTTCATTGAGAATTCGTTTCAGTATTTCATTTGTTCTTTGAATTATTTTGGGAATAATTATGATTTTGAAATTATTCCAATTGTGTTATTTTCCTACTGTGTAAAAGATAATCATTGGTTTTGAATCATTTAATAAAGTTCTTCAAGAAAAGCATGACCATCGTTATGGTGTTTCATTTGAATTTTTAATTCAGGACGCCTTCGCTATGTTAAACTCGATTAAATATATAATTCATGGAAATTAGAAGGGTGTTACAACTTCGAAGAGGAGTCAAGTTGCAACTTCGAAGAGAAGTCAAGTTGCAACTTCTAAAGAGGAGTCAGAATTTGCAACTCAAGAGGAATGAGTCAAGTTTCAATCAAGAGGAGTTAGGTTACTTCCTTCGACAACCGACTTATTCGGTTACAACTTCTGAAAAGGAGTCAAAAGTTGCAACTTCGACTCTTCGTTGCAACTTCAAGAGGAGTCAAGTTGTACTCAAGAGGAGTCGGTTGCAACTTCCACTCACTTCTCGTAAGTTGGCTTGGTTATTTGCCTATTTTATTTTATAACATGGTTATTGCAAAAAAAAATTCTAATCTGTTAATCTTACTGCAAGCATGACAAGTAAACATTATCCTCTCAGCCGTGTTATTCTGGCCACTAAAGTTTTGTAATGGCATAATGTTTGTAATGGCATTGTTTAATCTATAAAGCTGTCAACAAAGATTTTTTATTGAAAAAACAGATGCATGCTTTACAATTACCCTTACTCGCTGTGTTCACTGGGAGGATATTTCGCTTGTGTTCACGGGGGAGATTAAGATGTAGGACGGTTCCTTAGATTTGAGACAACTCTACATCCAGGTTGTAAGTCTTCTAACTTTGCGCCAAAGTGTTGCTTAGATTTGAAATGTATGCTATGAAAAAAGTCATTTTGCGTGTAGAAGTTTAATTTCACAGAGCATAGACTTAAATTACTTAGCACTAAAATGTGTCCAAATTTTAAATTTGGAGCATAATTAAATTTTAGAATGTGTATATTCATCATAGCATACCTCACGCGTAACTTTCGAAAACTTTTTTTTAGGCATGATGTTGAAAGAGACATGTGTACCTCTAGAGTTGCCTTTAACACCTGCTATAAAGAAAAATCATTAGTTTAAGCCTCCAAAAGGTAGGTTGGACATTATGGTGGAAGTAGACTTGACATGATAAAGTCAGAAGCATTAAATAGAAACATAGAAGCATGACCTCTATATATCAAGTCAAATCTTGCCGAGGTTATCCCAAGAGCAACATATCACTTGTATTAATAAAAAAACCTAAGAATGGGGTATCTGTTCCAAAAATTTTGAGCTTAATGGTATATTTGAAATGACTTATTATTGAGATATTTGAAGGTGTATCTAAAGGTGTTTTTCAATTCTGAGGTAGTTATTACTCTCTTAACTTGAATATTATTTGGAACAGGTTTTCAAAAATTCTATAATAGTAAGAAAACTAGAATATTCTACTCAGAAGTATTGGCAGTTAATCAGATTAATACTTTGAGTTTAATTTCTGGAAGAATTGGCAGTTACATTTTCTACTCAGTTTCATAAGTTATAATGGCAAGCTATTTAAAACAAAATCAAAACCTTCAAGTACTTAAGATTAAACTCTTGAAAACATCAAATTTTTCAATTCGGATATTCCATAACATTCCAAAATGCTTAGCCCGTAAGGGTTGAGTTTCCATTGCAACATTCTAATATAAGGCTACAACATAAGTGTCGACGCAAAGGCAGTCATAACACATGACTATGTTAATCAAAAAAAGGGAGTTAAGTTGTATAGTAAGCCTAATTAAACAACATTATGAGATACAAAATAGGCATGTGTTTCATAATGCTTTACAAAAAGGATTAGCTGGTCTTGTATGCCTATGCAACCAGTCATGCTCCATGTTACTCCCTCTTCATGTGCTTGACATTTGTTGAAGAATTCCTGGGTGTTAGAAACTTCATGGGAGATGTCTCATCAAATCCAATTGCATCAGCATCCCTCTTCAATGGCGTATTGGTCGAGCTTGTTTTAGACATGCTTAACTCAGTTGGTATAATCTGCACACATATTATGCAGAGGCACAATTTAGCATAGTGTTGTGAGTAACCTACCATAATACATGTGTGCAGTTGTGTAAATAGAGAATTACCAGATTATGGATGACTGGAATGCCTGCAGTCATGGGTTCAGTTTGGAAGTCAGCAGTGTAACACCCCGAATCTACCCAAGGTTTTATATACAAAATCAGAGTAATTTTAAAATTTTATAAATTAAATATTGAGGCGTTACACCATCAAAAACAACTCACTTTAAAACAGTTTACTTTAAAGTATAAATTTCAGATACATAGCATCGCAGGAAAACATAAATTGATTCATAGAAATCAAAACATCTCCTTTATTAAACTTCCTCGTCAAAATCATGTTTTTATGAATTATGGTTCTTATTCACAAAAGGAATAATAATAAAACAACAACAACAAGACGACATAAACATTTTCCCCCAAGTGCTACGTATCAGAGCGACACCGACTGACTAATAAAGCCTATAGACTCCGCTCTTCATAACCCTGCGACGTTACCAATATATAGGTAACGCTAAACAAGTAAAGGTGAGATACTCCAAAACATATAATTAAGGCATGATAAAATATATATATGTATAGTTTCGGAATTATAAAGAGTATAGCTTAATAAGTGTAATTCCAACACATAATCAAAACTCACATACTTTACTCGTCATCCTAATGTGTATAATCTACACTATATCACCATAACTTCATGCATAAACGTCGCAACCACACATAACCCTCCGTCACCACGAATTCGTCACGAGCTAATACATCACTAATTAACACGGTAGTCTTAAACAAAACACCAATCAACAACATTAAATAATGCTAGTAACATAAGCAACATAAATAAATCATCGCAAATTGGCTAAAGCCCATTGGCATAAAGCCCATCTTCGCTTTTGGCATAAAGCCCATCATCACAATCATCACAAACATCATTACATCATATAACATCAATTCAATATCATCCATCAATCAACAAAACCCAACGCCAAACAACTAAAACATAGACATAACCGACTCCATGAGACACTATGTTATGCATGTGGTACCCATCGCTTGTCCGTAATTAGGACACTTGGCATAAAGCCGATCTTCGCTCGGCATAAAAGCCATCATCACTTGGCATAAAAGCCCCTTCGCTTATGAAATGTATGTGACTCGACAATAAAACAACACAACATAACAACATCATCATCCTCATCCAAATTGGCATGAAGCCCACATCGCCATAATTTATCCAAAACAAGATAAATATATCATCGCATCACAATCGCATTTAAGAATTTCATCACTAATAATTCATCACCACAAAATCATGCATTCACAACGGAAGCATTTATTAACAACATCAATATAAGCATCATGTACAAAGGCATATATTATTGCATCGCAAATCAACAAGTATTCATTAATAAATACACCGTCGCAAAACTTACGCTTATTCACACCGCATCATTATTAATTAATTCACTAACTTCCAAAACGGGAAAATAGTCAAACACCTATAATCGCACAAAAGTCATTCCTAACAACCGTATTAATCATATTCGCGACGCCGAAATCGGATTGTCCATACGTATTTTAAATCTAATAAAACACCGTCCGATTCAATTTTACCGTAAATTGGCTTGTTTCGGTCGCCTCAAAAACTCGTAATTTCTAAAACTATCTCACCACTACGTTCTACACGTCGAACTTAGCTAGCACGTCAATTTTCGTTGAATTGAACAACTTGCTCCGTCGTCGAATTTACCAAATCGAAAAATCGAACATAATCGAGTTCTAAATTTAATCGCTAACTTGTGTCCTAATTAAATTTTATTAATACTAACTAGTAGTATATGGAATAATGAAATTGAAACAGATGAACCTGTTTCCAAAATTACAGAGATGGTTTTCTATATTTTTCTATATTTTCTAACTTTACGCTTTTCTATTATTTCATTTGCATGAGGTCATATCACTTATTTCATTTGCCGCATTGCATCCATTATCCATCCCCATAAAAATATGTGTGAATATTCTCTTTATCGATTAGGGAAAGGTGAAATCTACACACCAAACTAGAGAATTTCTTTTTAAACATTGGTCAAATAGGAAGGTGAAAAAGTATATTATCTTTTAAAATTTATTGTCCTATTTTAACATTATTAATTCTTACTGATAAACATAGTACTAAAGACTAATCTACAATATTATTCAATTATTATTTTCTAAAAGGAACATATCCTACTTAAAATATTTTCTAACTTTACTGCTATGTTTCCTTTTCCCATTGCCATTTCATTTCCCTGCGTTTTTCCATTCCCTGCGTTTTGCCATTTTCATACGTTTTCATATTTTTTGTTTTCTAGTTTTTACAGGTAGTTTATTTTCACCATTTCCATTTCATTTTACTAATTTCATTTCTATTTTATATTTTCATTTCTATTTTCATTCTACCTTACTAATAATAATTAATAATAATATTACTCATAATCTCTAACCAATTTTAACTCCTCTAACATTTCAACAATCAACCAACAAAATTATAAAACTCTACTATCAATTTTTCCTCAATTCAACTAAACCCACCAAACATCTCTTATCACTAACTCACCAACTCTTATCATCAACACAACATATATACCTCAAATACAACATCAAAATATACTTCTACCATTAATTGAGAATTTCAACAACAACAACACAACACCAAAACAATGGCAAACTATAACCCCATGGATCAAAATACTAATTTTTTTCCTAAATCCACAACATATCCATCAAACCCTAACTATATGGAAAGGAAAATCAAACCCTTACCTCTAGCTTGAGATGATCCAAGGTGATGCTACCAAGCCCAACTCAAGCTTCCTCTCATGCTCCCTTGTTCAAGATCTTCCTCATCTTCTCTCTCTTCTTCTTTCCAAAACCTCTCTTTCCTCTCAAACTCTCAAGTTTCTATTCTTGCTTTTTGTTTTACAAATGGGAAGAAATGAGGAAAATGACTTATATAAGTTATGTTTCTTACTAGCCTCACTTTCTCATGTTTGGCTTTGTGTGTTATGAATGGAAAGAAAATGAGGAGAAATGGTTTATAATATGTTTCTTAGTTGAAAACCCAATTCTCATCAATTACTCCTCACACCCTAACCAATTCTTACAATATAACACATTAATAATATTTACCAATATCATTTATTCAATCAATTAAAATAATTGGGAATTATATATCGGTCCAAATAATATTTTACCGAACCGAACAAAACATCGCCAAATATACTAATAGTTATACCGATTAATATAATTATTTTCATCACAAAATCGCTAAACGATAATTCAAAAATATTAATATAATATAATATTAAATAAAACGGGCGTTACAACTCTCCCCACTTATAAACTTTTCGTCTCTAAATTTCACCACAATGAACAAACGGGACAAGTCTACACATTCGTCTACTCAACTCTCGCCAATTAAACAACATATAGAATACACCAAACACAAGGGTATCTCCTAACCACAACGCTCTAGACAAGAACAACCATGCCGAGATGCAAAGCCCATACCATGCACCCGACAACCAACTAACACCCAACAACTAAACAAGCCAGAACACACCGGTTCACTCGAGAACCAAACAACCGAGATCGATACTATCCTAATGTCTCAACCATAGAATTAGTCACACACTCGAACCGACACCGAACGAGTCACCAAAGATAGGAACATAAAGTCCTACAACACAACACCGCTCACCATCGCTAAACGAAAACAACAAAATGGTTATACAAACCAAAACTGAAACAATCAAAATAGGGTAAAACACGCGTATACACAAACACGAAAAAGGTGCCTTCATACACGAGCACAAACTCAAGAATCACACTTGCAGTTATCGCTCTCATTCCGTAAAATCACAAGGTCACATCTTTGTAGATTACCAACGTATCACCCTTGAACAAAACAAGTTACTCAAGCATAATCAAACCGAGATACACCACTCATCCTAGGGCTTAAACAGACGACTCATGACCATAACTCACTAGTCCAATCCAACAACCTCGCTTACCGCTAAACAATTCAATGCTCGGTGTCTAAACCATGTTGCATCACCTTAATGCATAAGATGCCAACCGTAAACAACTTGGTTAAACCTCAACTTTACAATCACTCAAAATGGATGCGCTCAACGCAGACACCCATCCGCAGACACCTCAACGCCGCCTTCACCAACTCAAGAATTACTCTTTCATAACTTTCCATCGAGAACTCTACTCACAACACTCTCGAGAACTCTACTTATCAACGCCTCTTACCCCCGCAATTACAACATAGGTTGGACTTAGAACCATAACCTAAATTTTATGGAATCTAACACAAATGCCGTCGCGACCGACTTCAATCACAGATAGAACATTCTTCTTAATAAAACATCCATCATCTTATGTCCAAAATGAAATATCACAATATGCCGCACAAGGTTCTCCAGTACAAAACAAAACCAAAATCAAAGCATTCGCTAAACTTTCCACTGGCTCAAACAAATTCGCCACCATTGCGAAGTCCAAAAGCAACTCAACCATCTCGAGTCAAATACCCACGATTAATACCAACTTGTAAAAAGATCTTCCGTCAAACTCACAAAGTTATCAATCCAAAACAAAGGAACTTCTAAGCTCTGAAATAAATCCTTAAAATCTTCTACAAGATACAAATAAACCTTCGCGGAACTGTCCAAAATATCACCGTCTAAGTCGCTTACTTAAGGCACTCACGTCCAAGTTCAAACTCTATCTTTAGAATACTCGACATGCACTAGTCTAATTTCCCTCATGCTGTTTGCAGTCATTCCTACAATGGGGACACAATCTTTGTCCTAGAACATGAAAGTACAAATGTGGCCATTGTACTTAACATCAACCTCAAGTATGTATCTACACGCAAAAGTTTGTTCAGAATTTTTTATTCCACAATCGCATCCAAAACAGCAGTTGTAGTACCAGCTAGTTTGTGTCATTTTGAACCTCAAAGTAGTACCAATGTGTCATACCCAAAAATTTGCCCTCCATCTTCTCAAGACATTTCATACATCCATACTCAAGGATTCCTCAAGAGTTGATCAGACAAACTCTCTCCTAGACAATCAACCCAAACTAGGTTTGGTATCTATCAGGTCAAGATGGACTTCTAACGTCTCCAATGGTCATCATGCCTCCATATATGCTTCAAAGATTCTCCATGTCAAGTTTCAAGCCTCATGATCAAATTTCCTCGCATAATTGCTCGATGGTTGAAAATCAATTGTATTGGACCAAAAGTCAACTATGGTCAACATACACTCAAACTTCATGATTTTTGGTCAACATCCTCATTTTGAAGTTACATTCATCTTTTGATCAAGGGTTGATCATGATTCATCAAGAAAACTAAAGATTTGCTCAAAAGTCAAACTTTCTAAATTAGGTTTCTAGGTGAAAAGTCAATCTGTTTGACCGATCATAACTTTCTCATACTTTCTCGTAAAGTTTCCCACCAAAGCTCATTTTGAAGGAAATTCAATTTCTACAACTTCATGTCTCACGAGAATGTTCAAAAATGCTTCATTTGGAAGGTATGGATCAAAACATTGTGTCCTTTTCAATATCAACAAAAAGTCAACTTTTTGTTTTGAAGATATATTGAGCATGGAAACTCCAATTGAGATGAAACCAAAGAGGTTGGTTATAGGACTCTTAGAGCTTTCTAAAAAGTCCAAGAACACTCAAAAATGTGGAAAATTGAGCAAGATACACCATTCACAAGTTGGGAAATTTTGAAGAAGTGCACAAAGAGAAATGCTTCTAAAAATCAAAATTTTTGCAAATGGGCTTACTTTTTCTTCATCCAAACTTGTTCCTTATACCATTAGGAATATCCAAGCCCAATGCGACGAATTTTATTTTATTTTCTATTTAATTTGGAATTTATTCATTTAAATACAAATTAAATTCAAAAATAAAGTATAAAATCAAAATTAAATGCAAATTTGATTTTTCCCTCTTCCTTGAGATACAAGCAACTCAATAAAGCCAGCAAATTTCGAAATTTGGATTGATATGGCAAGATTTGATTGAAAATTGATCAAAATGAAAATTTGACATTGATTAGTGATTGATTCTTCCTCAAATTAACTCCAAATCCATCCTCTATTAATGTACAATGCCACATCAAGAGAGGATGAAAAATTGCCTCAAGAACCCTAAAAATTTTCAAAGAAACTTGTGAAAAAGCAATTCGAATTTGCTTTGAGCCAATTCAAGGAGTTTTGAGGATTGGATAAGTATCCTTAAGGCCCGAAGCTATGCCAATCATCCCCACGCTTGAAACGTCGTAATCGTCCTAACCAAGTCACGGTTTGTGTCAATATAACTTGGAATCGAATCCATACATACAACCATGTTTAATGTGTTTTGATTGCATATTTGTGTTGCTAATGGTGTTTTTAAGCTTTCTGCATAGTTTGATTTGAGTTTCAGTGCAAGAATCAAAAGATGCCATGATTAGGGTTCCCTGTGCCGTTTAGGGTTTCTCTAAATAGGAAAAATTGACAAAACGAACACCACCATCGTGTTCAGGATGATGACTCCAATCGAACCATGCCTTTGAATTGAATTTATATTGCTTGTACTGGATTTTAGGATTTGCAGGGATCGTAGCGTCGAAGAAAGACCGACGCCAGCTTTCAAAAATTCAAAACGAGGACGATGACGAATCAAGCGAGTTCTAAGCAACCGTGACGTGACACTTGCTTGTAATCCGCTCGCTCCAATGTTCAGTTCAGCTTGCTGCTCCACTGGGCAAGGCATGTTGTAGAAGGTGGTCCCGGGTTCGACCCCAGACCATTTGGTTTTCTCCCTTTTTACAAACTTTCATATTTTTCTATATTTATTTAATATTTTCATGCAATTTTAATTCTTTTCATAATTTTTATTCATGCATTAAAAATCCTCAAAAATATTTTTCCTTTTGCATTTATTTTCATAAAATGTTTATTTAATTTATAAAATTCAAAAATATTATTTTGCATGCATATTTAATTTTATTCATAATTTAGCATTAAAATCACTTTTAATTAGTTTTTAATTATTAAATCTTTTCCAAAAAATCCCAAAAAATTATTTTAGCATATTAATGTTATTTCCAGCATGCCATATTTTTCTCATTTAAAAAACTTGCATTTTTGCTAATATTTTCCTCTTGTCCGATTTCTCTCGTATTTTCCGATTTCTCATCCTTTTGCAGGTTATCCCGTTTCAGACGATTTCTTTTTATCGTTTTCTTTTTTCTAATAATGTAACTGCTCATGGGATGTGAAATTCCTGGCAGCAGATACGTGATGTCAAAGAGAATGTTATGACACAGTATCTGACACTATATTAACAACACACAAAGAATACGTAAAGCAAGAACACAATAAGTTGTTCACCCAGTTGTTCAACAAACCTACATCCGGGGCTACCAAGCCGTGGATAAAGTTCACTATTAGCAGATCAATTGAAGACCCTACAGCCAAACACACTTGTTGACACCTTCACTTAATCACTACCCAATGATCCTTTTACCTAAGTCCTACTTAGATATGAGTTCCTACCACCCCCTCAATCACAAAGCAGTGATATCAACCTATTGACTAATTGAATTGTGAAGACACTTCAATAAAATATCTTGATCTTGCTTCAAAGCTTCAATCAAGAGACAAATACTGTGCTTTAAAGCTTTGAGTGATAAATTACCCTTAAAGAAATCCTAGTCCAATGCACTTATCAATTGATAGTTGCTTGGCTCACAAGAGAAACTAGAATTACACAATACCAACTGTTAAATCCCTTAACAGACACAAACACAAGTCGCTAACTCTTCAATACATTCAAAGGGTGTTGCAAGAGAATAAGGGTTCTTTTCCTTTTATAGAAGCATTCCCGAAACTTCGGGCTTTGAGAAGATAGGGTTCACTTAATTTACTCCTAAAAACATGGTCTTTTCAACAACCAATTTAGGTTTAATTAAGTTTACCCTAGCAGCCACGTGAGCATGCTTTCTAATAATAGAAAACAATATTTAGTACTCAACAAACTTCCCGAAAAATCTCAGAACAAACATTCTGCGTAATGTATCAACACATCGAATGTCATAACATTTGTTATGACATCGACTGCTTTCTGAATTTCCAAAGACGCCTTTAGCTTCCAGTTCTGAGCTGTCTTTTAACATCCTTAGCAGGTAGGATTTATCTTCAATCTCTGAATGTCATGACATCTATCATGACATTGCTAAAGACCTAGTTTTACCAAAATTTATGCCAACTTAAAACACTAACAAACTCCCCCTTTGGCACATTTTTGGCTAAAACTACCTAACACATCAGAGTACCTATGCAGCAGAAGACTAACTAGTTCTAAGCTTAAATAAACTAGAACCTAGAGATAAGATAAATTCTACCCATACAGAAATCCCACAATTCCCTACAATTCCTACAATTATGCCATACAAGTTCCCAAAGCCCCATACTACTGTCAACACAGTAGTTCTTCTCCCCCTTTTTAGCCATAAAGGGCCAAAGGAAGCCATACAATTTTCCCAAACTTTTAATCAAACAGTGCCAGAAACCAATATACCAGCAAATAAATAAGTACCAGCATTGTTTTTAGAGGTACATTTTGTTCAGGCCTTACACATCTGTCAATAAAGGATTACAAACAACCAAACAAGGGGGAAAAATACAAGAATCAAAACAAAACAGAATACAAGAAAATGATGATCAGAAGAATTGTGGGCGTAGCTTCAAGTGCTTTTCTCCGTAAACGTGAAATGACACATCTTCAGAGCCTCCTTCAGCAGCAGCCATCTGAATATCATCATCTTCAGCATCACCAACAGCATCATTATCAGCTTTCCCTTCATCCTCAACCTCTGTGTCCTGCTCTAGTTGAGAGATTAGCTCTTCCAGACTTTGCTTTCTTGCTTCAAGCTCCTTACAGGTTGCTCTTAGCACAACAATGACATTTGCCTTCTGAGAATTTTCTTTGACAGTTGATGTCTCAGCAGATGTCATGACAATGTCTGGGACATGCTTCCCTTGGAACAGTTTGTAGTGGAATCCAAGAGCAGGGGCTCTCTTGCATCAATCATCACCAAGAATGTCCGATGTCGATCAATTATAATTCCACACAGCAGGGAGGGAAAGGCTATAGGTCCTTTGATTGCATAGCTTTCAGCATGCTTGAGGGTCTGCTGAAATATGTAGGTACCATAGTCAAATTTGGTCTGAGTGCCCACTGCATATATAAATATGCCCAGTCCAATAGAGATGGTGGATTTGTGATTGGTTGGGACCAGCAAAAAGACCAATCTTATGCAGTATGGCAAATTTGACACTCAACTTGCTTGCTGAGAGTTTTCCCTTCAGAGGCCATTGCCTTACTTGTTTGGCAGTTATAGTTTGACAGATCTTGTTGTCGTTTCTCCACCGGCCGAGTATCATCGATCTACCTGTGAATTGATTATACTTGGAGAAAACCTGACTTTCCTCCCCCTTACATAAACAGTCTGGTAGACAGTAGACCTCCCATCCCCACATCCACTAGACAGATTGACTATAAATTCTTTCACCAGAACTTCATAACAGTTTGAGAAACTCACAACTGTTTTCATCAGACCAGCTTCCTTGATCAAGTCAACAATCTCCTTGCACTCTAAAGCACTCTTGTTCAACTCTCTTTCTAGTGCAACCCTCTTTAAGTAAATATACTTCCATCTTCCAGCATTTTCAAGATGATGGAAAGAAATGTTATCAATGGCCACTTCAGGCACTTTGAGCAGTTTCCCAAGAGTTTGCTTCTTTCTGGGATGAATGTCTGTGACCTTCTCTTCAACATTAAAATCAGAGTCTGACTCTGAAGATTCATGTTCTTTCCTCTTTTTCACAATTGGTGTTCTCTTTGGCCTAGAGTCACCACCAACAGTTTTCACTCTACTTCTCCTTGTAGAGGGTCCAGCCTTGTGATACTCTCGTGTTTGCACATATCTTCAAGATCTTCTCATTGGCGGTGGCTCGCAGACTGCTTACCCTTCCTTTTCATCATTCTTTTTGCAATGCTTGGATTGACATTGGCAATAAGATCATTGTCTGAGAACATCTCATCTAAATCAATGACTGGAGGTTCAGTTAAATGATTAGATTCTTGAACTGGTGACTCTTCCAAAATGCTGTCAGAAATGTAGTCATCAGGGACTTTACCAGAGGCACACTTTGCTGATGATTCTTCAAGAATACTATCAGAAATATAATCAGCAGAGGCTTTATCAGAGCAACATTTTGCTGGGGACTTCTCAAGAATACTGTCAGAGATCTCATCTTCCTTATCAGCAGAGATTTTATTACAAGCATCATCAACACCTACTTCAGACTCTTTAACAGAAAGGTCTTCATTATTCTTGGTAGGGGAAGTATCATGATCACCAGATGTCTTGACATTCTCAAGGACATCCGGATCAACTCGCTAAACTAGGACTAGCAGACGACGCTTAGGGAATTGAAACCCAGAACAAATTGGTCTTCGTTGAGGATCCTGTTACCAATCTAGCAATGGCTATATGCACGCCCTAGACTCCTATGTGCTTACCATTTTGAGGGAACAGGCGGATGGTGGTGAAGACTTACCCATGGGAGATGCTTGAGTTCTTCTTGCATTCCTCGCAATTTCTTGACCTTTCTCGGTCAAGAGCTATTGCACGTAATGGTGTAACCCTCAAGGCTTCAAATTGCATGGCTTCATTATTTGTTCCGACGTCACCATGGATGGAGACGAAGATCCTGCTTTCTTGAGATGATGAGGATGATGAAGCCATTTTTCACGATGGTTTTGGGAGGATGAAAGTGAAAATAAAGAGTATCATAGCTTTGGGAGAAGAAAAGGTGATACTACTTTCAAAAGAAGAAACTATTATATGAGAATGTCTCTTCCTATTCTTGGACCTTTAAAATAAGGATGAAAATACCCAAATGACCCTCTTAAAATAATTGAAAAAAAGTTCCTTTCATCCCTTGTTGTAGGCACGCCTAATTGCTACAACTCCTCATATTGACAATACCCAATTTGTCCCTTACAATCCTAAATTGACCAACCTCAAGAGTTCTAATAACATCACACAAGATAATGTCATGACATCCGTATGACATTGTACTCAACAAGATCCGCTTTATCCGGATCATCTTTAAACAGCTTCCCGCCATGTATTCAACTTTAACATTGTATAAAGTTAAACAGCTTTGCTTCTTGCCGATCCAAAACATGAGATTGTTTCTCAAGAAGGAACATCCATCGTGTCTTTTACCCAAGTTTTGATCAACACTTTCTCCAATCGGTTTTCTTGGACAACTTCAAATGTGGGGGTGAGAGTCCTAGTGTGCCATTATTAGCTCAAGCTTCTTGGCACAATTCCTTGCATACTTGCTCTGTGAAAGAAGTGTTGAGCCTTCCATCAATGTGTCCGACATTCCCGTAAACTATGTCATTATCAGATGGATGCCACCATGATCTTTTCTCCTCCTCGGCTACGAGGGTTTCATCCAAGACTCTTCTCCGTATCCTTTGGACAAGAAGATACTAGGTTATCCTTTCATGCCGGTCTTAGTACTTTGCTTCAAGATTACAAGTGGTCGATGTCTAGACATTGAGAGTGACATTCGACTTCCCTCGTCACTCATACTTACCATATATTCTCCTTTGTCTGACCAATCTTGGTATCCTTCCGACTTCTATGGAAATGATCCTTTCATTCCTCCGAGGTGTGGATGACCAGATACTTGCGGCCACAACTTTACTTCCTCTTCATCTTTGTCTGTGGAACTCATAGAGGATGAGTGGTGCCTCGCATTCTCACTTGTAGCAGCTTGTCCTTGATCCGACTCCTCTCATCATCACTACTTGATCACCATTGATTACAAGACATTCAGATTTAGTGAAGTCGATCTGTGAATCCCATATCACATAGTGACTTATGCTAATGAGATTTGCAACAAACCTTTACAAGCAATACTCCATTTAGGCTTGAGCTCGGACAGTTTGAGTTTCCAATACCTTTGATTTCTCCTTTGGCTCCATCTCTAAAAGTAACAAAGCTGGTAGAGTGATGCTTAACATTATCGAGAAGATTCCTGCTCAAATATGTGATGGAACATCCACGTCAAAGTAGCAATCTTTCTTGGTAGACATACTAAGGAAAGTGTTAGCAGCAGAGCAATGCCTTCTTCTTCCACTGCTGAGAGTATGATACCGCTTGGTTTTAGGCTCACATAAGGCCCTTGATTAGGATATCCATGTAGTTCGTAGCAAAAGATTTTATGTGACCAAACCTTCCACAATAATGACACCTCCATCTTTGAAACTTTTGTTCATGTTTCTATGATTTTGATGTTGCACCCAATGTTGTGACATCCGCTGGACATTGGTCCATTAGGTCTCGTTCTTCATTTTGTTATTGGCAAACCTCTTTGTCTCCACATACCCCGAGGCGCATCTATTTCGACTTGTGGTATGACATCTTCTTTGTCATTGACTTCCCGTGTTTGTTCCATTCTCGGTTTTTGCAAATCTCTTAAATACATGTCCCGAACTGCATTTCTGCTTTTGATTGTGACACCCGCTTTGACATTGTTTTCCTATGTCTCTTCTTCTTAATGTCACCAACAGTTGCTACCACATATCCTAGACCATGCTTGTTCCCCGATTTTGTCCAAGTCAAGAATTTCCTCTAACTTATCACATCAGATGTCAACATGTTGATGTGATTTAGACATCCGATCAAGTTGGAGTTCAACATTACAATATCACTATTGAGGTGATTTATAGTGGCTGTGTTTTCCTTTTTCTCACCTCCACTTCACATTTCGCTTCCAACTTCTCAATCGCCTTTTTCTGCCCTCATTCTTCGACATACTTCACCATTTTTATACACAACTTTCTCAGAGGTTTCAGAAGCTCTTCAAATGTCACTTCCTCATCACTAGAATCCATATCGAATTGTACACTCCAAATGTGAGCAAAGGACCATTTGGCTCCTTCTTCCTCAGATTCACTTCCTAAATCACCATCAGACCAAGTGACAACCATTCCTTTCTTTTGTTTCTTTAGAAAGGTGGGACATTCAGCCTTAATATGTCCATATCCTTCACAACCATGACACTGGACTTCTCTGCTTTGACTTCCTTTATCCTCTGACTTGGATCTTCTGTTAGAGTCATAAGATTTGCTGATGTCAGATGCAATGTCCTTGACATTTGACCTTGACATTGGATCAATTCTCCTGATCATTGTTGAACTGCCTCTAAGCATGGCTATAGCTCGGATATCTTTCCTCATCTTCCTCCTTGCATCCTCTTTAATTGATACAAGTGCTATGCTCTTATTCTTCTTGTCAGCTTAACGATTCCCATCTCAAAAGTCATAAGAGATCCTATCAGTTCTTCAACCTTCAAGGTGCTGATGTCCTGAGCCTCCTCTATTGCAGTGACTTTCATTGCAAATCTCTTAGGCAAGGATCTGAGAATCTTTCTCACCACTTCTCTTCGACATCTTTTCACCAAGTGCCCCGAGGCATTGGCAATTTCAAAATATTCATGTGAAATTCATGAATATTCTCATCCTTCATCTTCAAATTCTCAAATTTGGTAGTGAGCATCTAAGTCTTGACATCTTCACCTTGGATGTTCCTCATGAGTAGTTCCGAGAGTGTCCCAACATCCTTGGCATTTCAAATTGATGAACCGCCGAAGATATTCCTGTCAATACCATTGAACAAAGCATTCAATACTTTAGAGTTCCCTAGAGCTAGCTCTTCTTCCTCTTACTCCATTCCTCCTCGTGTTTCAAGACAAGTAGTCCCACCTTCCTCAAGCTTGTGGGATGTTTCCATCCTTTATCACAGCTCTCCAAGCTTTATTATCCACCGATCTTAAGAAGGCAACCATACGAGGCTTCCAAGAATCATAATTAGACCCATCCGAATAGGTGGTCTTCCTCCAAATCCTCCTTTTTTATCCATTACGTAAACTATTATCCCTAGATCTCACCAGAATAACAAGGTGGTGCCCGCTCGATGCCAAGTGAAATTTCGGCAGCAGATACGTGATGTCAAAGAGAATGTTATGACACAAGATTCAACACTATATTAACAGTTCACACAAGAACATGAAGCGTAAATAACACAATAGTTGTTCCAGTTCAGTTCAACAAACCTACATCCGGGGCCAAGCCGTGGATAAAGTTCACTATTAGCGATCAATTCGAAGACCCTTACACCCAACACACCGCGATGCCCTTCTCACTTAATCACCCAATGATCCTTTACCTAAGTCCTACTTAGATATGAGTTACTCACCTCAATCACGCAGTGATATCAACTTATTGACTAATTGAATTGTGAACACATCATCAAAATATCTTGATCTTGCTTCAAAGCTTCAATCAAGAGACAAACACCGTGCTTTAAAGCTTGAGTGATAAACTACCCTTACAGAAATCCTAGTCCAATGCACTTATCAATTGATAGTTGCTTGCTCACAAGAGAAACTAGAATTACACAATACCAATCTAAATCCTTAACAAGACACAAATGTAAGTGCTAACTCTTCAATACATTCAAAGGGTGTTGCAAGAGAATAAGGGTTCTTTTCCTTTATAGAAGCAGTCCGAAACTTCAGCTTGGGCTTCAGAAGATAGTAGGGTTCACTTAATATACTCCTAAAACATGGTCTTTTCAACAACCAATTTAGGTTTAATTGTTTACCCTAGCAGCCACGTGAGCATGCTTTCTAATAGTAGAAAACAATATTTAGCACTCAACAAACTTCCTAAAAATCTCAGAACAAACAGACTCAGTAATTTAATGTCACATCGAATGTCATAACATCCGTTATGACATCGATCGCTTTTCTAATTTCCAAAGACAGCTTTTAGCTTCCAGCTCAGCTGCTTTTTAACATCCTTAGCAGTAGGATTTATCTTCAATCTCTCGAATGTCATGACATCTATCTGACATTGCTAAAGACCTAGTTTTACCAAAATTGATGCCAACTTAAAACACGATGTAATGGCTTAATTAGGCTTTTATTTTACTAAGTTTAAATTATGTATCTGCCTAAAGCCATGTAATAGCGTAGGACATTTATCTTTCCTTATCTTTACTCGCAATTTAATTTCCGCACCCTATAAACTGCTAGTAATTAGGCGTGTATGGCAAGACTAAAATTGAACATAGCTCACTATAATTTTCAAGATAAAATACCCAAATCAACACACTTCTTTTCACACATGCACCCTTAGGGTAATTCTCTCGTTTTAAGTACAAATGGTCATGTCCCTTGAACATAGAGGTATCCTAGCACCGCTATTTCAAAAAAAAATCATCATAGTCCTTCGATACAAAGATCATAAGACCCACGATGTCGCCTCCGAAAACATCATAGTCCCTTCGATACAAAGATCTGACCGATTGTCGCTACGAAAATGATGATAATCCTTCGAATGTGTTAGGATACTTCCCAAGTTGGCTTTATGACCATACGATGTCCTTCAATGTCCCGCTTATCCAACAAATAGAGTTACCTACCAACTAATGGTATGGATAGCTCTATTCTAAAGGAACGTAATAATACAAAAACGACCAATTCTCGAGTAGGTAATAAGACTTTTAGTTGCTTGCTCTATCAAAATACTTTTCACACCTCACTTTTTTTCAAAGTTCAAACTCTTTTCAAAAAGAAACATTTCTAACACTTTGTATACATTCCTACATGAATCATTACAAAGTCAAAGCGAAATGCCTTTTCAAAACATTTTTGTCAAACACACGTAAAGCACAATTTTAAAGTGATCTAAGAGCAACTAAGAGCTGTGAGATAACTACGGATGGAAAGGGTGCTAATACCTTTTCATAACCTTCTCCCTACTCGAATCTAACGAAGGTCTTTATGTACTTTTACCTTCCTTAATTGATAAAAGAAAAGTCGGTGGCGACTTTTGCTATCCGCACATTTATGATACAAAACTAAAAGTCGGCTTCACCGTGTTACGTAATCCGGCGATCACTGGAGACACCCAAAGAGAGAATTATCTAGGATTTCTAGACCTTTATTGCTTTGGTTTGACTTGCTTGCTTTATCTTTAAGGGTTGCTCGGGTATTATATTTGTGGGATCCTACACCCGATCCGGTTTCCTTTTAGGTAAGTAATAATCATCGCGATGCTAGACGATATCAAAACGGTCAACATGATGGCTACGTTAGCGTGACACTTTGATGTCCCGATACTCTTCATTCCCAAGTTGAGGATAGTATTTGGCTTCGTGGTGTCATCAAGCACTAACTAAACTTTTAGAACCTTAATTACCCATCTTGGCCATTAGGTAGGAGATGGTCGGCTTTGTGCGACTAAGGTTGGTTGATACTGATGCTATCATCGAGATTAGACTTTGGGATATTTTCGACGACCACTTGGTAGTCGATTGAAATAAACGCCACGAGAAAGATCAATGATGAGATTCCTAGAACCCGCATTATTATAGGATGATGAACCAACTCAAACTTTTGGTGGGTAATCACCTATACCTCTTGCAAGCCTTAAACCTAGGCTCATTGTGTGAATTGTTTGTGTGTGCTAAACATGACATCATGACATCATTGCATTGCATATCATTTCTAACTATTTCAAGGACCTAGGATTTATCTTTGCTTTGTTTTGTAGGATTATGGCTTCTAGAAAGACTATCCGAATCAACTTCATGGGTATACCTTCTCACTCAAAGAATTGGTTTCAGATTCCCGATCATGCCTACCATCAAAAGACATGGTTATCTACTTGATTTGGTTATTCCGGTTTTAAAGAAGATATGATGCATGTCCTATTCTAGTTCTTCGATCCGAAACACCATTGCTTTACATTTCGCATTATCGCTTGTTCCTACCTTGAAGAGTTCTCTAAGCTACTGGGATACCTATCTTGACCAAATGCCATTCACCGTCTAGAAAAGGTTCCTAGGTATGAAGACATCTGATCCGCCTTACATCTTAAGCGCCGACATTGAAGCCAATTGGGAAACAAGGAGCGGAGTTAAGGGTTTACTTTCCAAGTTTAATTAAGAAAGCCCGAGAATTCCTCAAAGTTATGAGTTTCCATGCATTTGAAGACATTATGGCCTTGCTAATCTATGGTTTGGTTCTATTCCCTAACTCGGATCAATTCATAGATGTCAACGCCATCAAGTTGTTTCTTACCCGCAACTCGTGCCTACTTTACTTGGAGACATCCTACATTCTCTCCACACTCGTACTACTAAAAGACAAGGAACTCTCATGTGTTGTATACCGTTACTTTCTAGGTGGTTTATTTCGCACCTTCCTCCATCACTTTTGAAGAATGAACAAAGGTTGAGATGGTCTCAAAGATTAATGTCACTCTCTCATTCGTATATCCGTGGAGTCTTTTCTCTCAAAAGGACTTCACTTCATTGAGCGTTGTGGAGAATTCCCTAATGTAACACTACTTGGTATAAGGAGGTATTATAACCCTTCTCTAGCTCTACGCCGCTTGGTTTTGCTCAAGAGATGGTCCACATGATATGCTTCTCCAAGATATTGTGTTCGACTACAATCACGATCTCCAGATCACGACGAAGGTTCATACACGCTGGGGCATGGTAAAGAAGACGATACCAAGACTTTGGGGCACCAAAATCCATTCCTTGGGAACCTTACCTCAAATGGGTGCGAGCTCGAGCTCAAAATCTCATGCCATTCGCACTGCTTTACCAATAATTATGGAACCTGCTATAGGTGACGTACCTATACCGTTCTCCATCCCGACATGCCTACCGATTTTGAAGACTTGAAGAGATCCTGATTCACTAAAGAAGAAGGGATACCTTTGAAGCTCTGTTATGCAAGAGAAGAAAGTGCTAGAGTTGACCAAGCTACTTCGCGATGAACGAAGCATCAACGCCTACCTCGGCATCAAGAGGAAGCGCCCATGGGAGACTTAGAGCTTTCAGATTGTTTATGCTTTTCTTTTTGTTATTTGTCTTGAACTATCTCTTGTACTTAAAAAGAAAAAGAATAAAAAGTGTACTAATAAATGTTTGTTCATTACTTGTTTAACAAATTTAAATCTCTAAGGTCCTTGAAAACATTGCATTGCATTCGCATAAACATCGTATAGCATAGCATAACATTGCATCACAGGTACATTGAAGATTGGTTTTCTCATCCTCTCGCTATTTATTTTAGCAGAAATGGTTCTTGAACAGACTGTGAGAGATCTCCAAGCTGTAATGCCTGGGCCAAAGAGATGTTCACCAGCTTGGTCCAAGGCCAAGAAGATCCAAGAAGCTCATCAAGAAAAAGAAGGTTGTTGGTCTTCTCAACATGGGCAGACGCTACAAAGGTGGTCCTAAGTGGTCACCGGATAGAGCTCTCAAGGAAGTGTCAATGAGGGGAGGACAAGGGTGATGGCGAAGGGCCACCGAGCCCGAGAAAACTATGATGATGGCCAAGACTCGATGAAGATGACAAGTACAAGCAACTTGAAGATCGTCTGAATGCCGTGGAAACCTCAAGATGTCGTGGCTGAATTTTGATGATCCGAGTCTTGTCCTAGTGTTGTGATTCCTCCCAAGTTCAAAGTTCCCACTTTAACAAGTATGATGGCATGCCTGTCCTAAACGTGATTTGAAGTCCTATGTTCGTAAGATCAACCCCACACCGATGACAAAAAGTCAGGATGCATTATTTTTAAGAGAGTTTGTCCTGAACTCAATTGAGTGGTATTATCGCTAGAAAATGACCGTATCCGTACTTGGAGTGACTTAGCGATGCTTTCATGCATAAGATGAGTACAATGTCAATTGACACCCACTCGCATGCAACCACAAAGAATGTCTATGGGTCGATGAGAAGTTCAAGAGTATGCTGAAGTGGAGAGATTATAGTTCAACCACCCTTGTCCAATAGGGAGTTGGTTGATATGTTTATGGGAACACCGACAGCCCATTTTCAATCATCCGATTGAAACTCTTCACCGGACTCACCGAGTGATTCTCGACAAAGTAGCGGATTGGCTTGTATCAAGAGTGGAAAGATTCATGTAGTCATCTTCAAATGCCGCAAGAGATCTTTTGGTGGTAAGAAAGAAGTCAATGCTGTGTATGGTCGAAAAGCCGCCAAGACCGATCGCGCTCAACTGTGGGGGTAGTGTGATCTCCAATCCTACATCAAGACAACCTCGCCGAGACAATGCGCGTGAGTCGTAACGCCACGAAGACAGTTTACGAAGATCAACATGCCATTGTCATAAGCCTTGCAACACATGTTGAAAGCAGAGCCGACACTTTGAGGATCCTCCTAATGTCAATACCTCCTCTCCGAGATACAATCCTAATGCTAAATGTGCTTTCCATTCCAATAGCCCGTGGCACCTACATCGATAAATCGTTGGGCTCAAGAACAAGATTCAAGACATGATTGAAGCTAAGCAGATTGAGTTTGATCCTCCTGCGAGACTTTGAATGTGATCAACGCGCCTATGCCTAACCATGACAAGAGTTCCAATGTCGTTGGGAGGATACTTATGTTTTCAACATAGATGACTTGACCATTCCTCCGATGACCAAGAAGAATTTGTCAAGTCGGTGTCAACCTGTGATGCCCAGAGAATTGTCGCAGCCCATCTCGCCGATGGTTGTGCTTGGTTGAGAAGACGGTTCAGGCATGATGGATAACCGTGAGATACTATTTCGAAACCAGTAAGCTTTCAGTGAAGAAATGTCTAAATTGAAGATTTACAATGCGAATGAAAGCACTGCCTCATGGGATACCTTGGGCCAGCCAAGTGGAAAGTTTGATTACATGGTGAAGTACTGCCCCGAGAGCTACAAGATCCTATTGAAGATGTTAAGGCGACCGATGGGGTGACGATTTCCCGTACTATGCCGATGTTAACACTATAAGGATTTCCTCTCACGACCTGTGCTCAGAGTGGCATCTTCATTACATCCCGACCAGTTTCGATTCCTCCGACAAGGCTATCCGAATTATGGAGCTCGATGTTTACTATCATGGCCAAGCAAGACCCTCCGACCATTGAAGCTACCATTCTGACATTGACAACATCACCGGATCAAGTAAGGTGACCGAACCAAGAGTTCTCCAAATCTCTCCTCCAAAAGACATTGCGACTCCAACTCGCATTCCAATTTATTCAACCCATTCCCAAGCTGAGGAAAGAAACCAAGGACTCATCCTCGTCACCATACCAAAGGAAGTTATCAAGACACCAAACGAGAAATGGAGGAAATTCAAGATTATCAAGAAAAGTGACTACAATGTTGTGGAACAGCTTAGATAGACTCCGCCAAGATCTCCATGCTTGCTCGCTTCAGGCTCCGAGGCTCATGCTAATGCCTTGGTGAAATTTTTGAAGAATGCTCACGTACCGCAAGACACTACTAACCACTTGAAGTTTGTATTGCTAGCCGGCTGCCAACAATGGCCTAGGCTTCTCCGATGTTAATTGACTCTTCCCGAAAAGAACACAACAAAGCCTTGCACATCTCTCGCTTGAATGCAAGGCACTACATTATCCCATGTTTTGGTAGATACCGGCTCGCTTCTAAATATCCTCCCAAGACTGCTTTTGATCGACTGATGTCGGGGTTGGTTCGAGACCAGTGACATAATTGTGAGGGCTTTTGATGGTTCTAAGCTAACAAGACGGAGAGCTCATTCTCGCTCGTTAAAGTCGGTTCCTAGACTTTTGATTCCACTTTCTTTGTCATGGAATCCGTCCGTAATACTTGCCTACTTGACGCCCTTGGATACATGGGGCAAAGCCTACTCCACCTTACATCGTTTCAAATACCCGAAAAAGGGAAAGTTGTTAAGATGTGGTGAAGAAGAATATATGGTCATCATCATACTATTCCGATATCTCGAGATGGAGGGTGAATTCTTGAGACTCCCCGTCGCTTTTGAAACAATCCCGCAGTCATGCGTTGACTCTCCCGCACCCCGGTTACACAAGTTCCGCCTAGGATGGCCTCACCAAAGATGCTCAAGCCGCAGTGAAGAAGGAGGTAGTACTATTTGGGGATCGCTCCCCGATCTTCCTTTCAAATCGACAAGACTGGTTTAGGCTTCACCATCAAAGGTCGAAGATGATACGCCGCGAACGTGCCGCCAACTTCTTTCCCGATCACCAAAGTGGAATCCATGCTATAGAAGACGCACGACAACGACTTCGACATCAAGAAGTGGATCACCCAACCGCATCGGGCTCAAGAATTGGAAGATCAAGACGCATACCAATCTCCTTTAGTCGAGTAATTGCCTGTTGTTTGCTTTTCGTATTTTCTATGTTTTGAACAATAAACTCTAAAGCCTAGTGCCTGCCCGGCATTATGGCTCGCTTGAGGGTTATTATCCGTCATTTGCATATTTTCATTCAATAAAATCGTTGGACTTTTGCATTCAATCTTTGTTTTCTTTTACTTTATCACCCCTTCAAAAGCTATGTGTTTCTTACACACCCACGTGATACATCGCGAATCACTCGAATCTCGTTGATAACAACTATGCTATTGCTAAATATGACTTCGATAATCCGATCTACCAAGCCGAAGACGGTGTGAGGAGGATTGTGAAGTGCCGTGAGAACTTGCTGTGATCACACAAAGAAGAAGATCGAAAGTTATACACATGAAGAGCAAAGTTGAGTTTGTGAATTTGGGTAATTGATGAAGACAGAAAAGAGATCAAGATAGGAGCGGGTCTTGAGAATGTTAAAGAAAGGTTGGTTCAGATGCTACGAGACTACACTGAGGTTTTTGCTTGGTCATATGAAGACATGCCGGTTTAGACATTGATATTGTGGTTCACCGATTGTCGGCTAAAAGAGGTTTTTCCCAATGAAATGTCTGGCGTGATGCGCCCGAGATGTCGAGAAAATCAAAGTTATGAAGCAATTCAATGCGGGTTTCTTAGCGCACTTTATCCCTTGCATTGAAATGGTACCATCTAAGAAGGATGACAAGGTACGAATGTGTGTGGATTACGTAGATCCGAACAAAGCGAGTCCGAAGACGATTTTCCGCTCCTCATATTGATGTTCTAGTTGACAACACCGCCAAAGATAAGGTTTCTCCTTCATGGATGGTTTCTCCTACATAATCGATCAAAATGGCTCCTGAAGACATGGAGAAGACTACTTTTGTTACACAGTGGGGCACTTTTTGCTACAAAGTTATGTCGTTCGGACTGAAGAACGCGGGCGCCACTTATCAATGTGCCATGGTGACACTATTTTATGACATGATCCATCACGAGATAGAGGTCTACGTCGACGATATGATAGCTCGGTCACAAACTGAAGAGGAACATCTTGATCATTTGCAGAAACTATTTGACAGATTGAAGAAGTACAGGATGAGGCTTAATCCTAACAAGTGCACCTTTGGAGTCAGATCCGGAAAATTCCTAGGGTTTGTTGTTAGTGGTAAAGGTATTAAAGTTGACCCCGCCAATTTTAAAGCTATTCAAGAAATGCCAGCTCCCCGCACCGAGAAAGAGGTCAGAGGTTTCTTGGGCCGACTGAACTACATTGCCAGATTCATTGCACATCTAACCGCTACCTGTGAGCCAATCTTCAAGTTACTAAAGAAAGATCAAGTAGTGGAATGGAACGACGATTGCCAGATCGCTTTTAACAAAATCAAGGAGTACCTACAGAATCCTCCCATTCAGATGCCACCCACCGTAGGAAGACCTCTCATCATGTACTTGACAGTATTAGAGAACTCAATGGGGTGTGTGTTTGGGCAACATGACGAGTCTGGTCAAAAAGAGCATGCAATATACTACTATTAGTGTTTTAAGTTGGCATCAATTTTGGTAAAACTAGGTTTTTAGCAATGTCATGATAGATGTCATGACATTCAGAGATTGAAGATAAATCCTACCTGCTAAGGATGGTAAAAGACAGCTGTAATCGAAGTTGGTCAGGCGGAAATTTCAGAAAATAGTCGATGTCATAATGTATGTTATGACATTCACAGACATTCGCTCCAGAATCTTTGTTCTAGATTTTCGTGAAGTTTGTTGAGTTGCTAAATATTGTTTTTCATATTAGAAAGCATGTCACGTGGTCTGCTAGGTTAATCTTAATTAAACCTAAATTGGTTGTTGAAAAGACCATGTTTTTAGGAGTAAATTAAGTGAACCCTAGCTATCTTTATGGAAGCCCAAAACTGAAGATTCAGGACTACTTCTATAAAAGGAAAAGAACCCTTACAACTGCACTGCACCCTTGGAATGTATTGAAGAGATAGCACTTGTTTTGTGTAATCGTTAGGATTTGTAACAATTGGTATTGTGTAATTCTAGTTTCTCTTGTGAGCCAAGAAACTATCAATTGATAAGTGCATTGGACTAGGATTTATTTGTAAGGGTAGTTTATCACTCAAAGCTTTAAAGCACGAGTGTTTGTCTCTTGATTGAAAGCTTTGAAGCGAAATCAAGATAGTTTATTGAAGTGTGTCTTCACAATTCAATTAGTCAATAGGTTGAAATCACTGCTGTGATTGAGGGGGAGTGAGTAGGAACTCAGATCTAAGTAGGACTTAGGTTGAAGTGTCATTGGGTAGGTTTTAAGTGAAGGAGATAAACTGGTGGTTTATTCCTAAATTAATTCTACTAATAGTGAATTTCCTCCCCGGCTTGGAATTGAATCGGTGAACAATCTATTGTGTTCTTTATCGTCAGATTATTGGTGAATTGTTAACATAGTGTCGACATCGTGTCATAACATTCTTCATGACATCAAGTATCGCTGCCAGAATTTCAATTGGTATTAGAGCACCCCGCTTGTTATTTCTGGGTGAGATCTAGGATAATAGTTTCCGCGAATGGATAAAGAAGGAGGATTTGTAGGAAGACCACCTATTCGGATGGGTCTAATTATGATTACCGGAAGCCTCGTATGGTTGCCTTCTTAATATCAAGTACATTAAAGCTTGAGAGCTGCCGATAAAGGATGGAAACATCCCACCAAGCTTGAGAAAGATGGGACTACTGCCTTGAAACTTGAGGAGGAATGGAGCAAAGAGGAAGAAGAGCTAGCTCTAGGGAACTCTAAAGCATTGAATGCCTGCTCAATGGTATTGACAGAACATCTCTGATTGGTCCATCAATGTGAGCTGGCCAAGGATGTTTGGGACACTCGTAATACTTCATGAGGGACATCCAAGGTGAAGATGTCAAGACTTCAGATGCTCACTACCAAATTTGAGAATTCAAGATGAAGGAAGATGAGAATATTCATGAATTTCACATGAATATCTTGAAATTGCCAATGCCTCAGAGCACTTGGTGAAAAGATGTCAAGAGAAGTCAGGAGAAAGATTCTCAGATCCTTGCCTCAAGAGATTTGCAATGAAAGTCATCGCAATAGAGGAGGCTCAGGACATCAGCACCTTGAAGGTTGAAGAACCGACAGATCTCTTATGACTTTTGAGATGGGAACCAAAGGAAATCATGAAGAAGAAGACATAGCACTTGTATCCAACCAAGAGGGATGCAAGGAGGAATATGAGGAGAAGATATTCAAGCTATAGCTATGCTTGAAGACAGTTCAACAAACCGATCAGAGAATTGATCCAAAGTCAAGGTCACATGTCAAGGACATTGCATCGACATCGCCATCTTATGATTCCAAAGCAGAAGATCCAAGTCAAGAAAAAGGAAGTCAAGGCAAGAAGTCCAATGTCATGAATGTGAAGGATTTGGACATATTAGAGCTGAATGTCCCACCTTTCTAAAGAAACAAAAGAAAGGTCATCACTTGTCCGATGGTGATTCGTGAAGTGAATCGAGGAAGAAGGTGCCAAACTTGTCACCGCTTCTCTCGGAGTGTCAACTCTAATATGGATTCTAGTGATGAGGAAGTGACATTTGAAGAGCTTGCTGAAAACTACAGGAAGCTGTGTATAAAAATGGAGGCTATGTCAAGAAATGAGGAATGTAAAACGATTGAGAAGTTGGAAGTCGAATGTGAAGTTGATTGAAAGAGGAAAACACAACCACTATAAATCACCTCAATTGTGATATATTATGTTGAATTCCAAACTTGATCGATGTCTAAATCTGTCAAAATGTTGACATCCGTAATCGATAAGTTGGAAGAAATTCTTCAACTGACAAAATGCGTGAAATAAGCATGGTCTAGGATATGTGTCGAAAAGCAACCTCGTTGGTGACATTAAGAAGAAGAGACATAAGAAAACAATAAAGAAAGCAGTGTGTCACAACCCAAAACAAGAAATGTGTCTAGCTCAGTAGTATGTGACGCAAAGAGATTTGCTAATAACCGTGAATGGAACAAACTGAAGTCAATGACAAAGAAGATGTCATACCACAAGTCAAGGAATAGGTCTCACTTAGGATATGGAGACTAAGAAGTTTGTCAATAACAAAAGGAAGAATAGACCTAATAGACCATCGTCAAAGCAGTATGTCAACATTGGGTGCAACATCAAAATCATAGAAACATGAACAAAAAGTTTCAAAGATGGAGGTGTCATTATTGTGGAAGGTTTGGTCACATAAAATCTTTTGCACAGTTACTGGATATCCTAATCAAGGGTCTTATGTGAAGCCTAAAACCAACAGGGTATCATCCTCTCAACAGTGGAAGAAGAAGACTGTTGCTCTGGTAGCTAAAACTTCCCTTAGTGTGTCTACCAATAAAGATTGGTACTTTGACAGTGGTTGTTCCAAACACATGACTGGAGACAGGAAACTTCTCAATAATGTTAAGCATCACTCTACCAGCTTTGTTACTTTTGGAGATGGAGCCAAAGGAGAAATCAAAGGTATTGGAAACTCAAACTGGTATGGAGTTCCAAATTTAAATGGAGTATTGCTGGTAAAAGGTTTGACTGCAAATCTCATTAGCATAAGTCAGCTATGTGATATGGGATTCACAATCAACTTCACTAAGTCTGAATGTCTTGTAATCAATGATGATCAAGTAGTAATTATGAGAGGAGTCAGATCAAAGGACAATCACACATGGGAATCGAGAACACCACTGCTTTCTATGTGTTCTACATTCAAAGATGAAGAGGAAGTAGAGTTGTGGCAGCAAGAATCGTCATCCACACCTCGGGAGGAATGAAAGGACTGGCCCATAGAAGGAGTCGATACCGAGACCTTTCATGTACAAAGGTGAACTGTAAGTATAAAGTTGGACAGAAATCGAATGTCACACTCAATGTCTAGACATCCGACCACTTTTAAAGTACTCAGCAAAGTACTAGGATCCGCATGAAAGGATAACCCAAGATTCACCACAAAGGATACAGGAGTTCGATGAAACCTCTTGTCGAGGAGAAAAGATCATGGTGGCATCCATCTATGATAATGACATAGTATCTGAAGGAATGTCAGACACATTGATGGAAGGCTCTACACTTCTTTCACAACGCAAGAATGCAAGGAATTGTGTCAAGAAGCTTGGACTGAATAATGGCAGCCACACTAGGACTCTTACCCTCCACATTTGAAACTGTCCAAGAAATCCAGTGGAGAAAGTGTGGTTCAAAGCTTGAGTAAAAGTCTTGTTGATGGATGTTACTTCTTAAGAAACAGTCTCATGTTTTGGATCAGCAAGAAGCAAAACTGTTTAACTTTATACAATGTTAAAGTTGAATGCATAGCAGTTGGGAGAAATTGCTTTAAGATGATCTGGATGGAGCAGATGCTGACTAGGTACAATGTGATACAGAATGTCATGACATCGGCCTGTGACATCTGTACTAAAGTTCTTAAGAACTGTCAACTTAAGACCTTGAGGGACAAACTGGATACTTGTCAATATGTGAAGTTGTAGCAATTAACTGAGCCTACAACAAGGGATGAAAGGGAGTGTTTATTTCAATTTTTGTTTAGAGGGTTATTTAGGTATTTTCTTCCTTATTTTAAGAAGTCCAAGAATAGGAAGAGACATCCTCATATAGTTTCTTCTTTTGAAAGTAGTACCATCCTTACTTCTCTCAAAAGAAACTTTGAAACCCTTTGCTATTTTCGCTTTCATCCTCTCGAACAACCATCGAAAAATGTCTTCATCATCCTCATCATCTCAAGAATCGGATCTCCATCTTCCCATGGTCAAGTTAGAGAAACATCAAGCCATGCAAGTGAAGCTCCGAGTGACTCCTCTCGTACAATGGCCACTAACCCTTAAAAGGTCAAGAAGTTACGCACAAGAAATGCAAGAAGGGCACAAATATCTTTTCCGGTAAGACCTCAGTACCATCATCCTCTGTTCCCCCAGAACTAGTAAATAGAGAAGGATCTAGGTCAGTGCATGAGGCAATAACTAGGATAGTGTCTGGTATCCTAAATGAGAATAAGTCTGTGCCTGGGATTTCAGTTCCCCTGAATCATAAGTCTGCTAGCCCTAGCTTAGCAGTTGATCCAGATGTCAATGAGAATGTCAAGACATCTGGTGATGATGTTGATTCTCCTGTCAAGGATGATGCAAATCCTTCTGCTTCAGCTCCTGAAGGATGTAAGGATGATAATGTAGTTGAATCCCCTGCTGCAAATGTGAATGAGATTTCTGATGAGATTCTTGAGAAATCTCCAGATCATAATACCTCTGATAAATCTCCGGTCTCTCTCGCCGACAACATATCTGATAGCATTCTTGAAGATACTCCTGAGAAGAACACCAATCAGAATATGGTTTCTCATATCATCAATCTAGATGAGGAGTTTTCTGATAATGACCTCATAGCCAAGGTTAATCCCAGCATTGCTAGGAGGGTAATGAATAGGAAAGGGAAGAAGAGTGTTGTTCCAAGCTCTTTTCATGAGAAGAATGTCAAGTTGGTTGCAAGACCCTGTAACGAGAGGAAGGTTGAGAAATCAGTGGCAACAAGGTTGGAACTTCCAAAGGGAAGGATAAAGTCAAGAATGTTGGTGATACCCCTAAAGCAAAGAGCACTTCAATTGTAAGGAAAAGGAAAGTACCTGAGCCCTCGCATCGATGATTCTCGACTTTGATGTTACAGAATATCTCCTCACATTCATTCAAAAAAGGTGAGGCCTCGAAGATGCCCATAACCCTCAAGTGCCAATTGACAACATTTTCACCACCCCGAAAATGCTAATAGGTGGAAATATGTGAGTTTAAAAGAATTGCACTTGAAAGGAAATCGCACAAAGATGCTCTTGAATGCAAAGAGGTAATTGACCCGATCAAGGAAGTCAATGATGAGAACCGTGGTGAAGTTCTCAAATTGTTATGAAGGTCTCGTGAAGGAGTTTATGTGAACCTGCCAGCGTCATTGATGGAAGATCGCGATTTTGAGACCGTGTTTGTCGAGGAAGAAAAGTGAAGTTCTCCTCAAGTGTAATCAACAAATACTTAGGGAGATCGAGACTCAACCCGAGTTTGAAGAAACCGACAATCATGTGTCGATAACATCGCCAAACAGTAAAACATTGGCCCTTGAAGGAAAAGCTTTCGCTAGCAAATTAAGTGTCAATTTGCTATTCTCACACAAGATAGGTGCAGCCAACCTGGTTCCCACAAATCACAAGTCAACCATCTCCATTGGTTTGGGAGGTTCATCTGTCTGTTGGAACAAAAGCAAAGTTTAATTATGGAAGCTACATTTTTATCGATCCAAAACATGCCGACAAGCTACGCTATTAAGGGACCAATACCCTTTCCCTCTTGTGTGGTATTATAACCGATCAATACCCGACATTCCGTTAATAGAGACTCAGTATGTAAAAGAGCTCCTGCCCTTGGCTTCCACTACAAGCTATTTCAAGGGAAGCATGTCCCTGACATTGTCATGACATCAGCTGAGACATCCAATGTCAAAGCCAATTCTCAGAAGGCAGATGTCATAGCTATGCTAAAGGAGACCTGTAGGGAACTTGAAGCAAGGAAGCAGACCCTTGAAGCTCTGATCTCTAATCTTGAAAAAGAAAAAGACACAGAGGTTGAGGAAGAAAGGCTTGATGGTAATACCTCTGCTGCTCATATGGAGGAAGATGATGTTGCTGACCAAGAAGCTGCTGACAAAGAAGGCTCTGAAGATGCTTTCTTCCACAGTGCTTCTTCTGGAGAAGAAAGCACTTGAGATGCTGCTCCTTGCCCCTGTTGCCTCTAATGTTATTCTGTCAATTGTTTTCGTTTTCTGTTCTGCATTTTGTTTCTTTTTGGATGATTGTAATCATTGTACCGAGGATGTATCACTTGAATACTTGTGCCGGTATTATTTTTTCTCGCATCGATTGTTTAAAAGTTTAAATCAGATTAGTATCCTTTGGCCCTTTATGGCTAAAAAGGGGAGAAGAACCACTGTGTCGATGAGTATGGGACTTTAGGGAACGTGTATGGTCTGCTTAAATTTTGTATGTGGGCAATTGTGGGAATTGTGGATTTCAGATGGGTAGAATTTATCTTATCTTTAGGTTCTAGTTTATTTAAGCTTAGAACTAGTTAGTCTTCCGTCACGATAGGTTCTCTCGATGTGTTAGGTAGTTTTAGCCAAAATGTAAAGGGGAGTTTGTTAGTGTTTTAAGTTGGCATCAATTTTAAAACTAGGTTTTTAGCAATGTCATGATAGATGTCATGACATTCAGATTGAAGATAAATCCCGCTAAGGATGGTAAAAAGACATTAACCGAAGTTGAAGTCAGGCGGAAATTCGCAGAAAATATCGATGTCATAACAGATGTTACATATTGCAGGTGACATTCTGCTCAGAACTGTTGTTCCCGAGATTTTCGTGAAGTTTGCTGAGGCTAAATATTGTTTTTCCGTTATTAGAAAGCATGTTTCACGTGGTGCTAGGTTAATCTTAATTAAACCTAAATTGGTTGTTGAAAAGACCATGTTTTAGGAGTAAATTAATGAACCCTAGCTATCTTTATGGAAGCCCAAAACTAAAGATTCGTGATCGCTTCTATAAAAGTAAAGAACCCTTACAACCGCACTGCACCCTGGAATGTATTGAAGAGATAGCACTTGTTTTGTGTACCGTTAGGATTTGTAGCAATTGGTATTGTGTAATTCTAGTTTCTTCATGGAGCCAAGCAACTATCAATTGAAGTGCATTGGACTAGGATTTGTTTGTAAGGGTAGTTTATCACCAAAGCTTTAAAGCACGAGTGTTTGTCTCTTTGATTGAAAGCTTTGAAGCGAAATCAAGATAGTTTTGAAGTGTGTCACAATTCAATTAGTCAATAGGTTGATATCACCGCTGATCGTGGGGGATGGTAGGAACTTGATCTAAGTAGGACTTAGGTTGAAGTGTCATTGGTAGGTTTTAAGTGAAGGAGATAAACCTGTGGTTTATTCCTCAATTCCAATAGTGAATTTCCTCCCTGGTAGCCCTGTAGGTTTGTTGAACCAACCGGTGAATAATCTATTGGTTCTTTATCGTCAGATTACTGTGAATTGTTAACATAGTGTCGATCACTGTCATAACATTCTCTCGTGACATCAAGTATCCGCTGTGAATTTCAACTACCTTAGCAAAAGTTTACCGACGCGGAAACAAGATACTCACAATGAGAAAACTTGCAACGCTTTCGCCACGTCACGACTAAGAAGATATGTTGACTCACACTACCTTGTTGATTTCTAAGATGGATCCGATAAAATACATCTTTGAGAAACAGCTCTCCGAAGAATAGCAAGATGGCAAATGATCTTGACCGAATACGACATCCAAGACACTTCGTAAAGCAATCAAAGGAAGTGGTAGCCGATCATTTGGCTCATCAAGTCAGATGATGACTTCGTCTATGCAATTCAATTTCGGATGAAGATGTTTTATTAGTCACTGATTGTGAAGAACAGGCCCAGACAAAGGACCTGAACAAGGATCCCGATGGACCATGGTTTTTGATGGAGCCTCAAATGCACTTGGCAATGGCATTGGCTCCATCATTACATCTCCTACATGCGGGCACACGCCTTTCACCGCCAGATTATGTTTCAATTGCACTAACAACATGGCCGAATACGAAGCGTGCATCATGGGTATTAAAGCTGCTATTGACTTAAGAATCAAGTTCTTACAAGTGTATGGAGACTCAGCTTTAGTGATCAGTGAGATTAAGGGCGAGTGGGATACGAAACATCCAAATCTCATTCCATATCAGGAGCATGTTCTAAGTTTGATCCCCTACTTCGAAGAGATCACTTTCAATCACATTCCGCGAGAAGAGAATCATTATGACGTGATTGGCTACTATGTCGTCTATGTTCAAGGTCGATGGGACAACGAGGCCCCCAAATCATCATCGAAAAGTTTGACTAACCAAAGATATTGTTATGAGCTTGGATAGAAGAGAAACCTTGGTAATATGACGGAAGAGGTATCTTGAGACCAGTGAATATCCCGCAGGGCATTTGTCAACGACAAGAAGTTCTGAGAAGGTTTGCATCCAAATTCTTCCTCAAAGAACAGATCTTATACAAGCGCAACCACGACTTGTGCTTACTCCTACCGTAGACCGGAAAACAAAGAACGTATCATGGAAGAGTTACGTGAAGGCGATTTGGTACCACTCAATGCATTATGATGGCTAAGAAGATTTTGAGAACAAGTTACTATTGGTCCACCATGGAAGTCGATTGTCACCGCTTATGCTCGATCTTATCACAAATGCCGATTTATGCCGACAAAGCACATCACCCAATACCTCAATGTTCGACAGCCTCCTTACGTTTGCAATGTGGGGCATCGACATGATCGGAGAAATCAAACCACGCCCATTGACATGAATTTTGTAATGGCATTGTTTAATCTATAAAGCTGTCAACAGAGATTTTTTATTGAAAAAACAGATGCATGCTTTACAATTACCTGTTACCTGCTTGTGTTCTGCTGGGGAGGATATTCTGCTTGTGTTCTGCTGGGGAGGAGATTAAGATGTAGGACGGTTCCTTAGATTTGAGACAACTCTACATCCAGGTTGTAAGTCTTCTAACTTTGCGCCAAAGTGTTGCTTAGATTTGAAATGTATGCTATGAAAAAAGTCATTTTGCGCGTAGAAGTTTAATTTCAAAGAGAGCATAGACTTAAATGTGTTACTTAGCACTAAAATGTGTCCAAATTTTAAATTTGAGCATAATTAAATTTTAGAATGGGGCCACAGATATTCATCATAGCATACCTATGCCTCGCTGCGTAACTTTAAACTTTTTAGGCATGAAAGAGACATGTACCTCTAGAGTTGCCTTTAACACCTGCTATAAAGAAAAATCATTAGTTTAAGCCCAAAAGGTAGGAGGACATTATGGTGGAAGTAGACTTGACATGATAAAGTCAAGCATTAAATAGAAACATAGAACACGACCTCTATATATCAAGTCAAATCTTGCAGAGGTTATCCCAAGAGCAACATATCACTTGTATTAATAAAAACCTAAGAATGGGGTATCTGTTCCAAAACTTTTGAGCTTAATGGTATATTTGAAATGACTTATTATTGAGATATTTGAAGGTGTATCTAAAGGTGTTTTTCAATTTTGATGTAGCATACTCTCTTAACTTGAATATTATTTGGAAATGTTTTCTAAAAATTCTATATAGTAAGAAAACTAGAATATTCTACTTAGAAGTATTGGCGCTAATCGATTAATACTTTGAGTTTAATTTCCGAAGAATTGGCAGCTACATTTTCTACTCGGGTCATAAGTTATAATGGCAAGCTATTTAAAACAAAATCAAAACCTTCAAGTACTTAAGATTAAACTCTTGAAAAACATCAAATTTTTCAATTCAGATATTCCATAACATTCCAAAATCTTAGCCCGTAGGGTTTAGTTTCCATTGCAACATTCTAATATAAGGCTACAACATAAGTGTCGACGCAAAGCATATAACACATGACTATGTTAATCAAAAAAAGGGAGTTAAGTTGTATAGTAAGCCTAATTAAACAACATTATGAGATACAAAATAGGCATGTGTTTCATAATGCTTTACAAAAAGGATTAGCTGGTCTTGTATGCTTATGCAACCACTGCTCCATGTTACTCCTCTTCTTGCGTTTGACATTTGTTGAAGAATTTCGGTGTTAGAAACTTCATGGGATGTCTCATCAAATCCAATTGCATCAAGATCCTCTTCGATGGCGTATTGGTCGAGCTTGTTTCGTATATGCTTAACTCGCTTGGTATAATCTGCACACATATTATGCAGAGGCACAATTTAGCATAGTGTTGTGAGTAACCTACCAGAATACATGTGTGCAGTTGTGTAAATAGAGAATTACCAGATTATGGATGACTGGAATGCCTGCAGTCATGGGTTCAGTTTGGAAGTCAGCAGCAATTGGAGAGTTAGTAGCAACTGGAGGGTCTGCATCAGGAACCATTATGGGTTGTGACGCTGCCACGTTTAACGTGTGTTACAAAGAACATGAGTTTTTTAGGAAGTGTAAGCGTCAAAATCAATAGAAGTTACAGGTAATAAGATGGGATAGTTAAACGCAAGCATGTTGGATTACCTCATTCAGGTTGAAATATTCATCAATTCTTGTGTAAACCTGTGGATCAGGATTGATTTGTACAATAGAGCATTGTCCAAAGTTTGTTGTATACCTGACTCGAAAAGTCAATTTCTTCTTCAATAGAGTGTCAAGGTAAGTAGGATATATATGTGGGTGATCTTCCCCAGCCTACAAATGAGAATCAAGAACAATTAGCAGTGGCATTCAAATTTTTACGCTTTGTTGATTAAATATAAACAGCTTGACCTTTCTCACCCTCATGCCGCTTTCTTTTCAATATTCCTACAATGGGGACACAGTCTTTGTCCTAGAATGAAAGTACAAATGTGGCCATTGTACTTATCATCAACCTCAAGTATGTATCTACACAATAGCAAGCGGAATAAATGTGCATGAAAATGATTGAACTAATTGATTAAATTTTTTGTTAAGTGGCTTACTTGGATGTTTCAACATTATGAAGTCCACAACAATCACACGCAAAAGTTTGTTCAGAATTTTTTATTCCACAACTGCATCCAAAACAGCAGTTGTAGTACCAGCTAGTTTGTGTCATTTTGAACCTCAAAGTAGTATAATGTCATACCCAAAATTTTCCCTCCATCTTCTCAAGACATTTCACATCCATACTCAAGGATTCCTCAAGAGTTGATCAGACAAACTCTCTCCTAGACAATCAACCCAAACTAGGGTTTGGTATCTATCAGGTCAAGATGGACTTCTAACATCTCCAATGGTCATCATGCCTCCTCATATGCTTCAAAGATTCTCCATGTCAAGTTTCAAGCCTCACAGATCAAATTTCCTCGTATGGTCGAAAATCACCAGATTGGACAAAAAGTCAATCTGGGTCAACATACAGTCAAACTTCATGATTTTTGGTCAACATCCCTCATTTTGAAGTTACATTCATCATTTCATCAAGGGTTGATCATGATTCATCAAGAAAACTCAAGATTTGCTCAAAAGTCAAACTTTCTAAATTAGGGTTTCTAGGTGAAAAGTCAACTGAACTTTGACTGATCATAACTTTCTCATACTTTCTCAGAAATTTTCCCACCAAAGCTCATTTTGAAGGAAATTCAATCCTCTACAACTTCATGTCTCACAAGAATGTTCAAAAAATGCTTCATTTGGAAGGTATGGATCAAAACATTACAGGTCCTTTTCAAAGTCAACAAAAAGTCAAATATTTTGTTTTGAAGATATCTTAAGCATGGAAACTCCAGATGAAACCAAAGAGGTTGGTTAGAGGACTTCAGAGCTTTCTAAAGTCCAAGAACACTCAAAAAT
>CM038797.1:27272968-27338187 GCA_021764765.1 Vicia sativa
ACTGGTGGTTTATTCCTAAATTAATTCTACTAATAGTGAATTTCCTCCCTGGCTTGGTAGCCCCCATATGTAGGTTTGTTGAACCGAACTGGGTGAACAATCTATTGTGTTCTTTACTGCTTTCTGTATTTACTGTGTGAATTGTTAACATAGTGTCAGATACTGTGTCATAACATTCTCTATGACATCAAGTATCTGCTGAAAATTTCAATTGGTATTAGGCGAGGCACCACCTTGTTATTTGGGTGAGATCTAGGGATAATAGTTTACGTAATGGATAAAGAAGGAGGATTTGTAGGAAGACCACCTATTACGGATGGGTCTAATTATGATTCTTGGAAGCCTCGTATGGTTGCCTTCTTAATATCGGTGGACATTAAAGCTTGGAGGCTGCGATAAGGATGGAAACATCCCACCAAGCTTGAGAAAGATGGGACTCTGTCTTGAAACTTGAGGAGGAATGGAGCAAAGAGGAAGAAGAGCTAGCTCTAGGAACTCTAAAGCATTGAATGCTTTCAATGGTATTGGCGGAACATCTTGATTGGTCCATCAATGTGAGCTGGCCAAGGATGTTTGGGACACTCTCGGAACTACTCATGAGGGGACATCCAAGGTGAAGATGTCAAGACTTGGATGCTCACTACCAAATTTGAGAATTTGAAGATGAAGGAAGATGAGAATATTCATGAATTTCACATGAATATCTTGGAAGTACCAATGCCTCGAGGCACTTGGTGAAAAGATGTCGGAAGAGAAGGCTGGTGAGAAAGATTCTCGGATCCTTGCCTAAAGATTTGCAATGAAAGTCCTGCAATAGAGGAGGCTCGGGACATCGGCACCTTGAAGGTTGAAGAGCGATGGGATCTCTTATGACTTTTGAGATGGGAACCGGTGAAGCTGTGACAAGAAGAACAAGAGCATAGCACTTGTATCCAATTCGAAGAGGGATGCAAGGAGGAATATGAGGAGAAGATATCGAAGCTATAGCCATGCTTGGAAGGCAGTTCAACAAGCGATCGGAGAATTGATCCAAAGTCAAGGTCACATGTCAAGGACATTGCATCGACATCGGCGATCTTATGATTCAAGAAGATCAAGTCGAGAGAAAAAGGAAGTCAAGCGATAAAGTCAATGTCATGAATGTGAAGGATTTGGACATATTAGAGTGAATGTCCCACCTTTCTAAAGAAACAAAAGAAAGGAATGGTGTCACTTGGTGCGATGGTGATTCGGAAGTGAATCAGGGAAGAAGGTGCCAAACTTGTCCTGCTCTCTGGGTGTTCAACTCTAATATGGATTCTAGTGATGAGGAAGTGACATTTGAAGAGCTTCTGAAAACTACAGGAAGTTGTGTATAAAAATGGAGAAGCATGTCGACAAAATGAGGAGCAGAAAAAGGCGATTGAGAAGTTGGAAGAGAATGTGAAGTTGGAGGTGAGAAGAGAAAACACTGACCACTATAAATCACCTCAATTGTGATGTTATTATCTGAATTCAAACTTGATCGAGATGTCTAAATCTGTCAAAATGTTGACATCTGTGCGATAAGTTGGAAGAAATTCTTCAGCTTGGACAAAATGCAGGAAATAAGCATGGTCTAGGATATGTGGCTGAAAAGCAACCTGTTGGTGACATTAAGAAGAAGAGACATAAGAAAACAATGTTAAAGCAGGTGTCACAACCCAAAACAAGAAATGTGTCTAGCTCAGGGTATGTGACTGCAAAGAGATTTGCTAATAACCAGGAATGGAACAAACCTGGGAAGTCAATGACAAAGAAGATGTCATACCACAAGTCAAGGAATAGGTCTGCCTTAGGATATGTGGAGACTAAGAAGTTTGTCAATAACAAAAGGAAGAATAGACCTAATAGACCAATGTCAAAGCAGATGTCACAACATTGGGTGCAACATCAAAATCATAGAAACATGAACAAAAAGTTTCAAAGATGGAGGTGTCATTATTGTGGAAGGTTTGGTCACATAAAATCTTTTTGCTACAGGCTACTTGGATATCCTAATCAAGGGTCTTATGTGAAGCCTAAAACCAACAGGGTATCATCCTCTCAACAGTGGAAGAAGAAGACTGTTGCTCTGGTAGCTAAAACTTCCCTTAGTGTGTCTACCAATAAAGATTGGTACTTTGTGATGGTTGTTCCAAACACATATTGGAGCAGAAACTTCTCAATAATGTTAAGCATCACTCTACCGACTTTGTTACTTTTGGAGATGGAGCCAAGGAGAAATCAAGGTATTGGAAACTCAATGGTATGGGTTCAAATTTAAATGGAGTATTCTTTGGTAAAAGGTTTGTTGCAAATCTCATTAGCATAAGTCGACTATGTGATATGGGATTCACAATCAACTTCACTATGCGAATGTCTTGTAATCAATGATGATCAAGTAGTAATTATGAGAGGAGTCAGATCAAAGGACAACTGCTACATGTGGGAATCTGAGAACACCACTCTGTCTTCTATGTGTTCTACATTCAAAGATGAAGAGGAAGTAGAGTTGTGGCAGCAAGAATCTGGTCATCCACACCTCAGAGGAATGAAAAGGATCAGTTCCATAGAAGGAGTCAGAAGGATACCGAGACCTTTCATGTACAAAGGTAGAATCTGTGGTAAGTATAAAGTTGGACAGGAAATCAGAATGTCACACTCAATGTCTAGACATCTGACCACTTTTAAAGTACTCAAGCAAAGTACTAGGATCTGGCATGAAAGGATAACCCAGTATCTTACTGTCAAAGGATACAGGAGAGGAGTCTTGGATGAAACCCTCTTTGTCAGAGGAGAAAAGATCATGGTGGCATCCATCTATGATAATGACATAGTATCTGAAGGAATGTCGGACACATTGATGGAAGCTCTACACTTCTTTCTAGCGCAAGAATGCAAGGAATTGTGTCAAGAAGCTTGGGTGAATAATGGCAGCCACACTAGGACTCTTACCCCTCCACATTTGAAACTGTCCAAGAAATCCAGTGGAGAAAGTGTGGTTCAAAGCTTGAGTAAAAGTCTTGTTGATGGATGTTACTTCTTAAGAAACAGTCTCATGTTTTGGATCAGCAAGAAGCAAAACTGTTTAACTTTATACAATGTTAAAGTTGAATGCATAGCAGTTGGGAGAAATTGCTTTAAGATGATCTGGATGGAGCAGATGCTGACTAGGTACAATGTGATACAGAATGTCATGACATCGGCCTGTGACATCTGTACTAAAGTTCTTAAGAACTGTCAACTTAAGACCTTGAGGGACAAACTGGATACTTGTCAATATGTGAAGTTGTAGCAATTAACTGAGCCTACAACAAGGGATGAAAGGGAGTGTTTATTTCAATTTTTGTTTAGAGGGTTATTTAGGTATTTTCTTCCTTATTTTAAGAAGTCCAAGAATAGGAAGAGACATCCTCATATAATAGTTTCTTCTTTTGAAAGTAGTACCATCCTTACTTCTCTCAAAAGAAACTTTGAAACCCTTTGCTATTTTCGCTTTCATCCTCTGAATAACCATCAGCGAAAAATGTCTTCATCATCCTCATCATCTCAAGAATCGGGATCTCCATCTTTCCCCATGGGTGAAGTTAGAGAAAGCCATGCAAGCAAAGCTCGAGTGACTCCTCTGCGTGCAATGGCCACTAACCCGGAAAGGTCAAGAAGTTACGCACAAGAAATGCAAGAAGGGCACAAATATCTCCTTCTGGTAAGACCTCAGTACCATCATCCTCTGTTCCCCCAGAACTAGTAAATAGAGAAGGATCTAGGTCAGTGCATGAGGCAATAACTAGGATAGTGTCTGGTATCCTAAATGAGAATAAGTGCGTGCAGGGATTTCGGTTCCACAGATCATAAGTCTGCTAGCCCTAGCTTAGCGGTTGATCCGAATGTCAATGAGAATGTCAAGACATCGGTGATGATGTTGATTCTCCTGTCAAGGATGATGCAAATCCTTCTGCTTCAGCTCCTGAAGGATGTAAGGATGATAATGTAGTTGAATCCCCTGCTGCAAATGTGAATGAGATTTCTGATGAGATTCTTGAGAAATCTCCAGATCATAATACCTCTGATAAATCTCCTGCTGTCTCTGCTGATAACATATCTGATAGCATTCTTGAAGATACTCCTGAGAAGAACACCAATCAGAATATGGTTTCTCATATCATCAATCTAGATGAGGAGTTTTCTGATAATGACCTCATAGCCAAGGTTAATCCCAGCATTGCTAGGAGGGTAATGAATAGGAAAGGGAAGAAGAGTGTTGTTCCAAGCTCTTTTCATGAGAAGAATGCTGAAGTTGGTTGCAAGACTCCCAGGGCTGAGAGGAAGGTTGTAGAGAAATCTGGTAAGGGCAACAAGGTTGGAACTTCCAAAGGGAAGGATAAAGTCAAGAATGTTGGTGATACCCTAAAGCAAAGAGCACTTCAATTGTAAGGAAAAGGAAAGTACGAGCCCTCGGATCGGGATGATTCGACTTTGATGTTGGAGAATATCTCGACATTCATTCAAAAGGAGGCATCTCTTGGGAAGATGCCCATAATCCACAAGTGCCAATTGACAACATTTCCTTTCACCACCACGAAAATGCTAATAGGTGGAAATATGTGAGTTTAAAAAATTGCACTTGAAGGGCGCACAAGATGCTCTTGAATGCAAAGAGGTAATTGACGATCAAGGAAGGCGGGTTGATGAGAGCGTGGTGAAGTTCTCAAATTGTTATGAAGGTGCAGTGAAGGAGTTTATTGTGAACTGTCAAATGGTTGTCTTGATGGAAGATCGTGATTTTGAGACTGTGTTTGTCAGAGGAAGAAAAGTGAAGTTCTCCTCAAGTGTAATCAACAAATACTTAGGGAGATCAGATGAGACTCAACCTGAGTTTGAAGAAACTGACAATCAAGTGTGTCAGACAATTACTGCCAAACAGGTAAAACATTGGCCCTTGAAGGAAAAGCTTTCTGCTAGCAAATTAAGTGTCAAATTTGCTATTCTGCACAAGATAGGTGCAGCCAACTGGGTTCCCACAAATCACAAGTCAACCATCTCCATTGGTTTGGGAAGGTTCATCTTTGCTGTTGGAACAAAAGCAAAGTTTAATTATGGAAGCTACATTTTTTATCAGATCCTAAAACATCTTGTGATTCGCTATTAAGGGACCAATACCCTTTCCTCCCTCTTGTGTGGTATTATAAGCGATCAATACCACGACATTACGGTTAATAGAGACTCGATGTAAAGAGCTCCACCCTTGGCTTCCACTACAAGCTATTTCAAGGAAGCATGTCACGACATTGTCATGACATCAGCTGAGACATCCAATGTCAAAGCCAATTCTCAGAAGGCAGATGTCATAGCTATGCTAAAGGAGACCTGTAGGGAACTTGAAGCAAGGAAGCGGACCCTTGAAGCTCTGATCTCTAATCTTGAAAAAGAAAAAGACACAGAGGTTGAGGAAGAAAGGCTTGATGGTAATACCTCTGCTGCTCATATGGAGGAAGATGATGTTGCTGACCAAGAAGCTGCTGACAAAGAAGGCTCTGAAGATGCTTTCTTCCACGATTGCTTCTACGGAGAAAAGCACTTGAGATGCTGCTCCTTGCCCTTGCCTCTAATGTTATTACATCGATTGTTTTCATTTTACATTACGCATTTTGTTTCTTTTTGGATGATTGTAATCATTGTACTGACAGATGTGTATCACTTGAATACTTGTGCTGGTATTATTTTTTTCTGGTACTGATTGTTTAAAAGTTTGGGGCAACTGTATTGTATCCTTTGGCCCTTTATGGCTAAAAAGGGGGAGAAGAACTACTGTGTTGACAGTAGTATGGGACTTTAGGGAACGTGTATGGTCTGTTTTTAAATTTTGTATGTGGGCAATTGTGGGAATTGTGGGATTTCTGTATGGGTAGAATTTATCTTATCTTTAGGTTCTAGTTTATTTAAGCTTAGAACTAGTTAGTCTTCTGCTGCATAGGTTCTCTGATGTGTTAGGTAGTTTTAGCCAAAAATGTGCCAAAGGGGGAGTTTGTTAGTGTTTTAAGTTGGCATCAATTTTGGTAAAACTAGGTTTTTAGCAATGTCATGATAGATGTCATGACATTCAGAGATTGAAGATAAATCCTACCTGCTAAGGATGGTAAAGACATTTCAGGCGGAAGTTGAAGCTGTCTTGAAATCTATGACGATCGATGTCATGCGGATGTTATGACATTCGATGTAACGATACGATCTGTAGAATCTGTTTGTTCTGAGATTTTCGGGAAGTTTGTTGAGTTGCTAAATATTGTTTTTGTTATTAGAAAGCATGCTCACGTGGCTGCTAGGTTAATCTTAATTAAACCTAAATTGGTTGTTGAAAAGACCATGTTTTAGGAGTAAATTAAGTGAACCTAGCTATCTTTATGGAAGCCAAAACTAAAGATTAGGACTGCTTCTATAAAGTAAAGAACCCTTACTGCTTGCACCCTTGGAATGTATTGAAGAGATAGCAGCTTGTTTTTGTGTACTGTTAGGATTTGTAGCAATTGGTATTGTGTAATTCTAGTTTCTCTTGTGAGCCAAGCAACTATCAATTGATAAGTGCATTGGACTAGGATTTGTTTGTAAGGGTAGTTTATCACTCAAAGCTTTAAAGCACGAGTGTTTGTCTCTTGATTGAAAGCTTTGAAGCGAAATCAAGATAGTTTATTGAAGTGTGTCTTCACAATTCAATTAGTCAATAGGTTGATATCACTGCTGTGATTGAGGGGGAGTGAGTAGGAACTCAGATCTAAGTAGGACTTAGGTTGAAGTGTCATTGGGTAGGTTTTAAGTGAAGGAGATAAGCGGTGGTTTATTCACGAATTAATTCTACTAATAGTGAATTTCCTCCACCTTGGTAGCCCCAGATGTAGGTTTGTTGAACGAGCGGGTGAATAATCTATTGTGTTCTTTCTTGCTTTACGTATTCTTGTGTGAATTGTTAACATAGTGTCGAATCTTGTGTCATAACATTCTCTGTGACATCAAGTATCTGCTGCCGAGAATTTCAACTACCTTAGCAAAAGTTTACCGTTGTGAAACAAGATACTCACGGCTCGAGAAAACTTGCAACGCTGGCTTGGCTGCCGACTAAGGCGGTATATGTTGACTCACACTACCTTGTTGATTTCTAAGATGGATCCGATAAAATACATCTTTGAGAAACCACTCTCTCGGAAGAATAGCAAGATGGCAAATGATCTTGACCGAATCGACATCGGTACACTTCTCGAAAGCAATCAAAGGAAGTGTAGTGGCCGATCATTTGGCTCATCAAGCCGTAGATGACTATCGGTCTATGCAATTAATTTCGGATGAAGATGTTTTATTAGTCGCGATTGTGAAGAACAGGCCGGACAAAGGACTGAACAAGGATCCCGATGGACCATGGTTTTGATGGAGCCTCAAATGCACTTGGCAATGGCATTGGCTCCATCATTACATCTCTACATGCGGGCTGCGCCTTTCACCGTGATTATGTTTCAATTGCACTAACAACATGGCGAATCAGGGCGTGCATCATGGGTATTAAAATGCTATTGACTTAAGAATCAAGTTCTTACAAGTGTATGGAGACTCGACTTTAGTGATCGGTGAGATTAAGGCGAGTGGGATCTGAAACATCAAATCTCATTCCATATCGGGAGCATGTTCTAAGTTTGATCCCTACTTGAAGAGATCACTTTCAATCACATTCGAGAAGAGAATCGGTTGGCGGGCGCATTGGCTACTATATGGTCTATGTTCAAGGTCGGATGGGACAACGAGGCTCCCAAATCATCATCGAAAAGTTTGATGAACCAGCATATTGTTATGAGCTTGATATAGAAGAGAAACCTTGGTAATATGACGTGAAGAGGTATCTTGAGACCCAGGAATATCCCGCAGGGGCATTTGTCAACGACAAGAAGTTCTTGAGAAGGTTTGCATCAAATTCTTCCTCGTACGGCATCTTATACAAAGCGCAACCACGACTTGTGCTTACTCCATTGTGTAGACGGAAAACAGCGAGCGTATCATGGAAGAGTTACGTGAAGGCGCATTTGGTACCACTCCGGTGATCGTACGATAGCTAAGAAGATTTTGAGAACAAGTTACTATTGGTCCACCATGGAAGGCGATTGTCACCGCTATGCTCGATCTTATCACAAATGCGGTTATGCCGACAAAGTACCGTACCTCAATACCTCAGATATTACGTGCTCCTTGGCGTTTGCAATGTGGGGCATTGACATGATCGGAGAAATCAAATCCACGACTTCCATTGACATGAATTTTGTAATGGCATTGTTTAATCTATAAAGGCATCATGAGATTTTTATTGAAAAAGCAGATGCATGCTTTACAATTACATTACCTTGTATTACTGCTTGGGAGGATATTACCTTGTGTTACTGCTGGGAGGAGATTAAGATGTAGGGCGGTTCCTTAGATTTGAGACAACTCTACATCCGGTTGTAAGTCTTCTAACTGCGCCAAAGTGTTGCTTAGATTTGAAATGTATGCTATGAAAAAGTCATTTCTTGCGTAGAAGTTTAATTTCGTGAGCATAGACTTAAAATGTGTTACTTAGCACCAAAATGTGTCCAAATTTTAAATTTGGAGCATAATTAAATTTTAGAATGTGGGGCCACAGATATTCATCATAGCATACCTATGCCTGCTGCAGAACTTTCGCAAACTTCTTTTTAGGCATGATGTTGAAAGAGACATGTGTACCTCTAGAGTTGCCTTTAACACCTGCTATAAAGAAAAATCATTAGTTTAAGCCTCCAAAAGGTAGGGAGGACATTATGGTGGAAGTAGACTTGACATGATAAAGTCAGAAGCATTAAATAGAAACATAGAAGCATGACCTCTATATATCAAGTCAAATCTTGCAGAGGTTATCCCAAGAGCAACATATCACTTGTATTAATAAAAAAACCTAAGAATGGGGTATCTGTTCCAAAACTTTTGAGCTTAATGGTATATTTGAAATGACTTATTATTGAGATATTTGAAGGTGTATCTAAAGGTGTTTTTCAATTCTGATGTAGTTATTACTCTCTTAACTTGAATATTATTTGGAACAGTGTTTTCTAAAAATTCTATAATAGTAAGAAAACTAGAATATTCTACTTAGAAGTATTGGCAGTTAATCAGATTAATACTTTGAGTTTAATTTCTGGAAGAATTGGCAGTTACATTTTCTACTCAGTTTCATAAGTTATAATGGCAAGCTATTTAAAACAAAATCAAAACCTTCAAGTACTTAAGATTAAACTCTTGAAAAACATCAAATTTTTCAATTCAGGATATTCCATAACATTCCAAAATCTGTTTAGCCCAGAAGGGTTTAGTTTCCATTGCAACATTCTAATATAAGGCTACAACATAAGTGGGCATAAAGCGGTCATAACACATGACTATGTTAATCAAAAAGGGAGTTAAGTTGTATAGTAAGCCTAATTAAACAACATTATGAGATACAAAATAGGCATGTGTTTCATAATGCTTTACAAAAGGATTAGGCGGTCTTGTATGCTTATGCAACCAGTCATGCTCCATGTTACTCCCTCTTCATGTGCTTGACATTTGTTGAAGAATTCCTGGGTGTTAGAAACTTCATGGGAGATGTCTCATCAAATCCAATTGCATCAGCATCCCTCTTCGATGGCGTATTGGTCGAGCTTGTTTCAGACATGCTTAACTCAGTTGGTATAATCTGCACACATATTATGCAGAGGCACAATTTAGCATAGTGTTGTGAGTAACCTACCAGAATACATGTGTGCAGTTGTGTAAATAGAAATTACAGTTATGGATGGTGGAATACTGCGGTCATGGGTTCGGTTTAAGTCGTGACAATTGGAGAGTTAGTAGCAACTGGAGGGTCTGCATCAGGAACCATTATGGGTTGTGACGCTGCCACGTTTAACGTGTGTTACAAAGAACATGAGTTTTTTAGGAAGTGTAAGCGTCAAAATCAATAGAAGTTACAGGTAATAAGATGGGATAGTTAAACGCAAGCATGTTGGATTACCTCATTCAGGTTGAAATATTCATCAATTCTTGTGTAAACCTGTGGATCAGGATTGATTTGTACAATAGAGCATTGTCCAAAGTTTGTTGTATACCTGACTCGAAAAGTCAATTTCTTCTTCAATAGAGTGTCAAGGTAAGTAGGATATATATGTGGGTGATCTTCCCCAGCCTACAAATGAGACCGAAGAACAATTAGCCAGTGGCATTCAAATTTTTACAGTTTGTTGATTAAATATAAACAGTTCTGACCTTTCTCATAATTTCCCTCATGCTGTTTTCAGTCATTCCTACAATGGGGACACAGTCTTTGTCCTAGAACATGAAAGTACAAATGTGGCCATTGTACTTATCATCAACCTCAAGTATGTATCTACACAATAGCAAGCGGGAATAAAATGTGCATGAAAATGATTGAACTAATTGATTAAATTTTTTGTTAAGTGGCTTACTTGGATGTTTCAACATTATGAAGTCCACAACAATCACACGCAAAAGTTTGTTCAGGATTTTTTATTCCTGTTGCATCCAAAACAGCAGTTGTAGTACCAGCTAGTTTGTGTCATTTTGAACCTCAAAGTAGTACCAATGTGTCATACCCCAAAATTTTCCCTCCATCTTCTCAAGACATTTCATACATCCATACTCAAGGATTCCTCAAGAGTTGATCAGACAAACTCTCTCCTAGACAATCAACCCAAACTAGGGTTTGGTATCTATCAGGTCAAGATGGACTTCTAACATCTCCAATGGTCATCATGCCTCCTCATATGCTTCAAAGATTCTCCATGTCAAGTTTCAAGCCTCACAGATCAAATTTCCTCAGATGGTTGAAAATCAGTTGTATTGGACAAAAAGTCAACTGTGGTCAACATACAGTCAAACTTCATGATTTTTGGTCAACATCCTCATTTTGAAGTTACATTCATCATTTCATCAAGGGTTGATCATGATTCATCAAGAAAACTCAAGATTTGCTCAAAAGTCAAACTTTCTAAATTAGGGTTTCTAGGTGAAAAGTCAACTGAACTTTGACTGATCATAACTTTCTCATACTTTCTCAGAAATTTTCCCACCAAAGCTCATTTTGAAGGAAATTCAATCCTCTACAACTTCATGTCTCACAAGAATGTTCAAAAAATGCTTCATTTGGAAGGTATGGATCAAAACATTACAGGTCCTTTTCAATATCAACAAAAAGTCAACTTTTTGTTTTGAAGATATATTGAGCATGGAAACTCCAATTGAGATGAAACCAAAGAGGTTGGTTATAGGACTCTTAGAGCTTTCTAAAAAGTCCAAGAACACTCAAAAATGTGGAAAATTGAGCAAGATACACCATTCACAAGTTGGGAAATTTTGAAGAAGTGCACAAAGAGAAATGCTTCTAAAAATCAAAATTTTTGCAAATGGGCTTACTTTTTCTTCATCCAAACTTGTTCCTTATACCATTAGGAATATCCAAGCCCAATGCGACGAATTTTTATTTTATTTTTCTATTTAATTTGGAATTTATTCATTTAAATACAAATTAAATTCAAAAATAAAGTATAAAATCAAAATTAAATGCAAATTTGATTTTTCCCTCTTCCTTGAGATACAAGCAACTCAATAAAGCCAGCAAATTTCGAAATTTGGATTGATATGGCAAGATTTGATTGAAAATTGATCAAAAAATGAAAATTTGACATTGATTAGTGATTGATTCTTCCTCAAATTAACTCCAAATCCATCCTCTATTAATGTACAATGCGTACACATCAAGAGAGGACAGAAAAATTGCCTCAAGAACCCTAAAAAATTTTCAAAGAAACTTGTGAAAAAAGCAATTTCGAATTCTGTTTTGCAGGCCAATTCAAGGAGTTTTGAGGATTGGATAAGTATCCTTAAGGCCCCAGGAAGCTATGCCAATCATCCCCACGCGTTGAAACGTCCAGAATCGTCCTAACCAAGTCACGGTTTGTGTCAATATAACTCGGAATCGAATCCATACATACAACCATGTTTAATGTGTTTTGATTGCATATTTGTGTTGCTAATGGTGTTTCTAAGCTTTCTGCATAGTTTGGTTTTAGTTTCAGTGCAAGAATCAAAAGATGCCATGATTAGGGTTCCCTGTGCCGTTTTAGGGTTTCTCAAAATAGGAAAAATTGGACAAAACGAACACCACCATCGTGTTCAGGATGATGACTCCAATCGAACCATGCCTTTGAATTGAATTTATATTGCTTGTACTGGATTTTAGGATTTGCAGGGATCGTAGCGTCGAAGAAAGACCGATGCCAGCTTTCAAAAGTTCAAAACGAGGACGATGACGAATTGGCGCGAGTTCTAAGCAACCAGGACGTGACACTTGCTTGTAATCCGTTCGTTCCAATGTTCAAACAGTTGCGCGTTCCAGCTCAGTTGGCAAGGCATGGGGTTTGTGAAAGCAGGGTCCTGGGTTCGATTCTCCCCAGGACCATTTGGATTTTCTCCCTTTTTTACAAACTTTCATATTTTTCTATATTTATTTAATATTTCCATGCAATTTTAATTCTTTTCATAATTTTTATTCATGCATTAAAAATCCTCAAAAATATTTTTCCTTTTTTATTTATTTTCATAAAATGTTTATTTAATTTCTAAAATTAAAAAATATTATTTTGCATGCACATTTAATTTTATTCATAATTTAGCATTAAAATCACTTTTAATTAGTTTTTAATTATTAAATCTTTTCCAAAAAATCCCAAAAAATTATTTTAGCATATTAATGTTATTTCCAGCATGCCATATTTTTCTCATTTAAAAAACTTGCATTTTTGCTAATATTTTCCTCTTGTCCGATTTCTCTCGTATTTTCCGATTTCTCATCCTTTTGCAGGTTATCCCGTTTCAGACGATTTCTTTTTATCGTTTTCTTTTTTCCAATAATGTAACTGCTCATGGGATGTAATAGCTTAATTAGGATGTTATTTTACGCAAGTTTAAATTATGTATCTGCCCCAAAGCCATGTAATAGCGTAGGACATTTATCTTTCATCTTTACTTTCCAATTTAATTTCCGCACCTTATAAACTGCTAGTAATTAGGCGTGTATGGCAAGACTAAAATTGAACATAGCTCACTATAATTTTCAAGATAAAATACCTGAAATCAACACACTTCTTTCACACATGCACCCCTTAGGGTAATTCTCTCTCGTTGCCTTACAAGTACAAATGGTCATGTCCCTCGAACGTAGAGGTATCCTAGCACCGTTGCTTTCAAAACAAATCATCATAGTCCCTTCGATACAAAGATCATAAGACCCACGATGTCGCCTCTGAAAACATGATCTTGACCCTCGATTGTCGCCTACGAAAATGATGATAGTCCTTGAATGTGTTAGGATACTTCCTACAAGTTGCCTTCTATGACCATCGATGTCCCTTGAATGTCCGCTTACATCCAACAAATAGAGTTACCTACCAACTAATGGTGTGGATAGGGCTATTCTAAAGGAACGTAGCAATACACAAAAACGACCAATTCTGAGTAGGTAATAAGACTTTTAGTTGCTTGCTCTATCAAAATACTTTTCATACCTCACACTTTTTTTTCAAAGTTCAAACTCTTTTCAAAATGAAACATTTAGAACACTTTGTATACATTCCTATATGAATCATTACAAAGTCAAAGCGAAATGCCTTTTCAAAACAGTTTTTCAAACACACAGAAAGCACAATTTTAAAGTGATCTAAGAGCAACTAAGAGCCGTAGATAACTACGGATGGAAAGGGTGCTAATACCTTCCCTTTTCATAACCTTCTCCCTTACTCAAAATCTAACGAAGGTCTTTTCTGTACTTTTTACCTTCCCTTAATTGGATAAAAGAAAAGTGGGTGGCGACTCTTGCTATCCGCACATTTGCGATACAAAACACTAAAAGTCAGTTCACCGTGTTACACAATGGTAGTGCAGAAACACTCCTTCAGTTTAAAGACAGAAAAAATGGTATTAACAGTAATTACAAAGAGCCATGTATAAAAAAAAAGACACCGTACCTGATGTTTCTCATTGATTTCTTGGATGGTTTTGAATTCGCTGGAGTTTGTCCAAAACTTGTCATATTTAGAGTGTTGTGACAAAGTTTGAGATGGTTGTGTGCATGGCTGATAAGAGCCTAACCTAATTTCATGGAACAATAAAAAACAGAATGATTTAATGACACATCATACGAAGGGTTCCGTGACAGATAAAAAATTGGACAACATTGTATGATTCTGTGCATCTTACTTGGTCCTGTAATGGGTGACTTGAGGGTGATCAAGGTTGAAGAGTAGCTTTCTTCCACTCCATGCATTTGATAATGTCAGTTTTCTTGAACCTAAACATTGTTATTCAGATACATACTCCAATAAAACAAAAAGAAGTTACACTTAAAAATTATTCATCACAGTCATACTTGCACTTCTCTTACACCATCCATGTGTTAGGACAATAACTGTGGTGGTGTCATTGTTGTTTGAGTTTAGAAAGGCAGATAGTTGGCAAGCAAAGGCCTCCCACAACACCAATTCAATGATATTTCCATGATAATCACTAAGTAACATGTTACCACAAGCCTTCTTATTGTTTCCAGCAGTTTGTTTCCGAACGTCGTGCAGTATCCCAATGACATTTACGCATTAAACGATATTAGATAGACAAAAGGTAGTGAGTATGTGTTAGAATTTTATATGAAGGTTAAAATACTGAAAATGTACCATATAAAAGATCAGGCTTGTATCTTCCAGCAAGAAAATCAGAAATAGGCTTGAATTCGAATTGATGCAGAGGAATGTTGGGAAATGGTGTCTTACATAGGGTTGTTGCACTGTTGAACATCATTTTCAGCTGAGACTCACAAGCCTTGTGTTGGATATCATTTTTCAATGGTTCTCCATTATACAACGTATACGTCTCTTGTTCGTTCAACACCTCCATCCAATGGTTGAATTCTCTTGGACGTGTAATAACTTGGATTTTCTGTCCCTTTAAGATGTCATGTGGTAACAAATAGACATTACAGATCTTACAAAATAGAGTAAGTGTTGTTGTTTTCTTTAAAACATAAATTATAAATAACATTCACCTTTGCATCTTGAAGGACAAGCTCCACATGTAAAGCACCATTTCTTTCTTTGACAGTCCACAAATCATGGACACGAACACCCATTTTCCAAACTTGGTTACCAATTTCCAGGTCAGACAGAAAAATGGGAACCCTTGACATCTACAATAATAAGGTCAGACAGGAAAATGAAGGAGTAAGAAAAGGCTTTACAGAATGAAACTTCTGACAAAAAGGAACGGAAAGAAACACAGAGTAGAAACAATAATAAGGTAACAAACAATAATAAGAACGAAACAGAATGAAACACAGAATGAAACACAGAATGAAAAAGGATGAAATACAGAATGAAACAATAATAAGGTAACAAACAAAACGAAGAAACTTGGTTTGTTGAAGATGGATACAAACACCATTGTCGTTTTCAGCATTGAGAAAAAACATGAAACATGAGCAACCACGATAGTGCAGCAAGGTTGACGCATACTGCAAGAAAGGACGGAGGCGGAGGCGAACCGAGGGCAAGCGGAGACGAACAGCAAGATGGAGAGAAAGAAGGCGTTGTTCTGAGTTGAGTTGAGATGAAAGAAAGAGCAGAAGGAGAGTAAGAAGCTTCTATAAAGGCGGTTTGGTTAGAAGAGGAGTTTCCTACACGTGTGGCTTAGTTGGAGGAGTGAATAAAGAAGTATTATGAATTGACCAACTTACCCTTGTAGGCATGTAAATTGTCTTACTTAGGAAGGGCATTTTGGGAGTAATGGTGGCATTTAATTTTAATAGCTTGATAGTAGATAGTAGATGTTCACATATTGCGGCATTCTTTACCCATGTTTTGAAGAATTTTGAATTTTAGATGTTTTCATGTGAATAGATGTAGTATAAAATAAAATAAAAGTTATTTTGTTAGCTCTAACATATTTTTTTCCCTTCAATTAGCGATTATGGGAAGGAGGAACTGCATCCATAAAGTGTTTGTTCTTATTACATACTCAAATGGAATATGATTGTTTTTAGGTAAATCACTCAGTACCCGTTGTAAATTTATGGTTAAGTTATCTTAATCAAAATTTATTATATAAAATAAATTTTAAAATTACATAATAATTTAAAATTATAAGGAATTAAAATGAAATCAAAAAAATAATATATATTTTGATTTTTGAATATTAAGATGTTGGTATGTCAAATGTGAGTAGTGATCATAATATTAGATGAAAAAAAGATATTGGACGTTTTTAAGTGACAAAAGACATAGATCTAATATTTTAAGATTTTGGTTTAATATATAATTTCAAAAATAAATTTTATGTGATAAAATTTCATTGATATTGATCGTACATAAAATCCACAAGTCGAGATATGTAGTCGGCTAGGCCTGGACAAGAGTGATACTACTTGGCCGGGAAGGAAGAACGGAGGAGCCGGTTTATGAGATGCAGGAAGGTGAAAAGACTACTGCCGGGATCACAACCCGGACCTAGGAGTTACGGATGTATCGGTTATTATGGAGGCGTTACGCCCAAGCCGACTCATTAAGGATGTAACTGCCATTTTATACCTAACGACGCGCGTTATACTTCTTGCCATCATTGGCAGCGGCAGACGTTATGAGACTTAAAGATAACCCCAGTTACATAACTTGGAAGGCCATGAACGTTACAAGCAACGGTTAATTAGGTCTCTACACCTCTATAAATAGGGCTCCCGACTGAGGGGTAAGCAAGACATATAGCTTGGAGCGCAAGTATCCATCACTTGAGCTCTGAATCCGTAAACATTCTCACAGAAATATTTTAGCAAGAACATTTGGCGCCCACCGTAGGGCCTCGGTAAAACATTCTCAGGCCACCATATTTGAATTGCAAAAACGATGTCCACGACACCTAAAAATGATCGTCCACCACCAAACATGGCGCATTTGTTGGTCATGATCGATGATTTACGTCAACACAATGACACCCTGCAGGATGGAATTCATGCTCTCGAACAACAGAGCCAGGAAGAAAATGAAGAACAAGAAACAAATCTTTTAGCCCATAACCTCTGTCTCAGGCTATCAGGGACGACCAAGTCTCAGAAAAATTTAAACCTCTCATCCTGGTGACGTATGACGGTAAAATAGTCACGCAAGAGCATATCATCTCAATTAATAATACCATGGCCTTGATATGGGCCAGTGATTCTTTAAAATGCAAGCTTTTGGGTGGAACTTTCAAAGAATCCGCGTTGAGATGGTACATGGGCTTACCTTGGCTCTCAGTGATCAATTATCAAGACTTCAACAAGAAAATAATTCAAGAGTTCTCAGAAGATCGCCATCGAAAGGTGGAAAATACTTCGCTTTGCGATGTTAGACAACTCAATGAGAATCATTGAGGGATTATATGACGCAAGTTAATGAAGAAACCATAAAGGTTTCCCATCCCAATCAGGAAATCTTCGTGGCAGTGTTCCAACACGGACTCCGTGCCGGGTAGTTCAACGAGTCTATGGCCTAGAAGTCGGCTAAGAGCATGGACGAGATCATCACCCGAGAAAAATGTTATGTGAAGGGTGAGGAGAGAAACATGGTGAAAAGGGCTGAGATGTTAAAGAAAGGGCAAGTCTCGAGATGGGCGCCGATCAGCGAGCTCGGCCTCAGGATAATCCATCTTCAAAGGAACGTCCCCAAGAAAGGAGGCCTCAACAATCACCTTGTCACTCGAGTAGGTCAGATGAGACCTTACTCCTTTGAATGCAAGGAGGGAGGACATTTGGAAGGATGTGAACCATTTGAATATGTTTTCCGTCCCATGGAGACCTCGGTCAATGAGCACAATGATGGGCAAAGATACAAAGGCGTGGTGTGCCTATCATAGAATTTGGGGGCACTCAACGAAAGGTTGCACGACCTTACGGTCGGGAGATAGAAAGATTGATTCAGGTAGGCAAGCTTTCATCCTACATCAGTGACAATAAGGATCAATCTAGAAAGCGCATTCCGCCACCTGTGGAAGGTGACACCTCTAGATCACCTTCAAAGAAGAAAGGAAAGGCATTCGAAGAGGATCGGGAGGCAAGGCTTACTCGGCACACTTTGAATACCATCTCCAGTGGCTTTTCTGGAGGAGGTTCCACTAGTCCATCTCGGTAGAGATACGCTCGGGGTGTAATGCATGTGACTCAGGTCAGCCCAGCCGATAGTGATCCTAGGGTTATGGCTTTTTCCCGGGAGGATGCTAAATGAATTTTGCCACATGAGAATGATCCCATGGTAATTGAAGTACAAATCAGAGATTGGGGAATCAAGAGGGTTCAGGTAGACCCAAGTAGCTCTGCGGACGTCATGTATTGGGAGGCTTTCAAAGGAATGGATTTTGTCCCTAAGGAATTGCTGCCTTTCGGTGGAACCTTGGTGGGTTTTTCTGGGGAGCAAGTGCAGGTTCTGGGTCATCTCCCAGTATTGACCATGTTTGGATCCGATGAGAATGCTAAAGATTTTCGTGTTCGATACTTGGTAGTAATGCACCCTCTCCATACAACATTATAGTTGGACGCCCTTATTTCAACGCGTTGGAGGCGGCCTTAACAACATTATATCTTACTATTAAGTATCCGTTGGGAGAAGGTCGGGTTGGAATAGTCCGGGGTGACCAAGGTTTAGCTCAGAAGTGTTACACAGACAACATAAAAATTAAGCGGATGACGGTTTCGGCTAAAGAGTCGGCAGATCACAAGGTGAATATGGTTGATATCAATCCTAGGGAAGATCCTCACGAAGATAGTCTGGTTCCCCAAGAGGAGACAAAGGAGGTTCATATTGGTTCTCTGTCGTCTAAGATTACCCACCTTGGTACTCGAATGTCTTTGGAAGAGGAGGCGGAGGTAATTGAGGTTCTGAGACGAAATATTGATCTTTTTGCTTGGAAGCCTTCAAATATGCCTGTCATAAGCCCAAACATTATGTGTCACCACTTGGTTGTTGATCCCGATGTTAAGCCTGTGTCACAACGGAAAAGAAAGAGTGGCGAGGAGAAAAGGAAAGAAATTGTAGAAGAGGTTGACAAGTTGCTAAAAGTCGAGTTTATTGGTGAAGTGCAATACCCGACTTGGTTGTCCAACGTGGTGATGGTTAAAAATAAAACCGGAAAATGGAGGATGTGCGTGGACTTCACTGACCTTAACAAGGCGTGTCTGAAGGATCCTTATCCACTTCCAAACATTGATCGGCTGATAGACGGAGCTTTCAGCTTTCAGTTATTGAGTTTCTTAGATGCCTATTCCGGGTATAATCAAATTAGGATGAATCCAGTGGATGCTCCGAAAACGACTTTCATGACAGATCAGAGTAATTACTACTATGAGGTAATGTCGTTTGGCCCGAAGAGTGCCAGGGCAACGTACCAGCAGCATATGGATATGGTGTTTTCCCCACAGATCGGGCGGAACATTGAAGTTTATGTTGATGACATGGTGGTCAAAACTATTAAAGAACGAAAGTATATCCTGGATCTAGAAGAAACCTTGGCGGTGAGAAAATATAACACGCACTTGAACCCAGAAAATGTACGTTCAGAGTGCAAGCCGGCATGTTCTTGGGCTTTATGTTGACCAGCCGAGGAATTAAGCAAGCAATAATCAGAATGTGGAGTCCCACTACTATTCGTGAAGTTCAACCACTAACTTTCAGATTAGCGCTCTGTCGGTTTATGTCATGTCTTTGGATATATGTCAATTCATTTCATCGCAGCAATCGAAACATGCTAAGTTTTAATGAACTGAAGCATGCGAACAGGAATTCCGAGAGGTAAAGCAGTTCTTATCGGCTCCACCGGTGTTGTCTAGACCTAAGGATAATGTTCCTTTGGTTTTATATCTATTTGTCTCTAACGGTGTCATTAGTTCTGTGTTGGTCCAAGATGGAGAAACCGGTGAACACTCGGTGTACTTCGTCATCAAGGTGTTGAAGGGGGCGGAGTTAAGGTATCAGAAGATCGAACGCCTAGCACTGGCATTTGTGATAACTATTCGGAAGCTGAGGCACTATTTTCAAGGCCATCCAATCCAAGTAAAACAAATTTTACATTAAGCGGATATTCAAAGCCAAACCTGGTCGGGAGAATGGTGTCATGGGTTTTAGAACTCTCCGACTATGACATCGAGTTCATTCCTCGAACGAGCATAAAATCCCAGGCATTGGCAGATTTTGTAGTGGAGTTTAGTTCCCCGGCAAGGATGGAGGCGTCGGCAAAATGGGTTCTCTCTGTAGACGGCTCGTCCAACCTAAAGGGAAGTGGTGTTAGGAAAGTCCTGGAAGGTCCAGGCGATAATATTTTGGAGTATTCTCTGCGTTTTGGTTTTCAAACTAGCAATAATCAGGCTGAATATGAAGCGCTCATAGCTGGAATGAAATTGTCCATAAAGGTCGGAGTAACACATTTGCTCATCTCCACTGATTCTCAGTTAGTGGCCGGGCAGGTTGGCAAAATTTTTCAGACAAAAGACCTTGTGTTATTGAAATATGTCCATCTGGCTTTGCAACTTTCCAAGAAGTTTCAATATTTTGAGATTTGTCATATTCCTAGAGAAGATAATGCTCGGCCTGATCTTCTTGTGCGCCTAGCCAGTACGAAAGGATTGGGAATGAACAAGACTGTTATTCAAGAGACTTTTACATTGCCTAGCATCGAGAAAGAAGAAGTGTGTGCTATTGGCGAAGATAAAGGATGGATGAATCGGATTGTCCAGCATCTTCAACAAGATTGTTAGTGTTTTTAAGTTGGCATTATGTTTGGTAAAACTAGGCTTTAGCAATGTCATGATAGATGTCATGACATTCAGAGATTGAAGATAAATCCTACCTACTAAGGATGTTAAAAGCACTTCGAGCTGGAAGCTAAAGGCATCTTTGGAAATTCTGAGAAAAGATGATGTCATAGAGATGTTATGACATTGATGTGACGATACGATGTAGAATCTGTTTGTTCTGAGATTTTTAGGAAGTTTGTCGAGTGCTAAATATTGTTTTACATTGTTAGAAAGCATGCTCACGTGGCTGCTAGGTTAAACTTAATTAAACCTAAATTGGTTGTTGAAAAGACCATGTTTTTAGGAGTAAATTAAGTGAACTCTAGCTATCTTTATGGAAGCCAAAGCGAAGTTTCGGACTACTTCTATAAAAGGAAAAGAACCCTTATAAGCTGCTTAGCGCTTGGATTGTATTGAAGAGTTAGCGACTTGTGTTTGTGTCTTGTTAAGGTTAATGTGATTGGTATTGTGTAATTCTAGTTTCTCTTGTGAGCCAAGCAACTATCATTGATAAGTGCATTGGACTAGGATTTCTTTGTAAGGGTGTTTATCACTCAAAGCGTAAAGCACAGTGTTTGTCTCTTGATTGAAGCTTTGAAGCAAAATCAGATAGTGTATTGAAGTGTGTCTTCACAATTCAATTAGTCAATAGGTTGATATCACTGCGTGATTGAGGGGAGTGGTAGGAACTCATATCTAAGTAGGACTTAGGTAAAGGGTCATTGGGTAGTGATTAAGTGAGAGAGGCATCAGCAGGTGTGTTGGTGAGTCTTTAATTGATACTACTAATAGTGAACTTTATCCACGGCTTGGTAGCCCCGGATGTAGGTTTGTTGAACCGTGGGTGAACAACTTATTGTGTTCTTTCTTGCTTTACATTTCTTGTGAATTGTTAGCATAGTGTGGAATCTTGTGTCATAACATTCTGTGACATCACGTGTCTGCTGCCGAAATTTCAATTGGCATCGAGGCGGGCACCACAGCTTGTTATTTACAGGTGAGATCTGGGATAATAGTTTACGGCGTAATGGATAAAGAAGGAGGTTTGGAGGAAGACCACCTATTACGGATGGGTCTAATTATGATCTTGGAAGCCTCGTATGGTTGCCTTCTTAAGATCGGTGGACATTAAAGCTTGGAGAGCTGCTGATAAAGGATAGAAACATCCCACCAAGCTTGAGAAAGATGGGACTACTGTCTTGAAACTTGAGGAGGAACGGAGCAAAGAGGAAGAAGAGCTAGCTCTAGGGAACTCTAAAGCATTGAATGCTGTTCAATGGTATTGAGAATATCTTGAGGGTTCATCAATGTGGTGACCAAGGATGTTTGGGACACTCTCAGAACTACTCATGAGGGAACATCCAAGGTGAAGATGTCAAGACTTCAGATGCTCACTACAAAATTTGAGAATTTGAAGATGAAGGAAGATGAGAATATTCATGAATTTCACATGAATATCTTGGAAATTGCCAATGCCTCAGGAGCACTTGGTGAAAAGATGTCAGAAGAGAAGCTGGTGAGAAAGATTCTCAGATCCTTGCCTAAGAGATTTGCAATGAAAGTCACTTGCAATAGGGAGGCTCGGGACATGACACCTTGAAGGTTGAAGCGATAGGATCTCTTATGACTTTTGAGATGGGAATCGGTGAAGCTGTGACAAGAAGAACAAGAGCATAACACTTGTATCCAATTCTGAAGAGGGATGCAAGGAGGAAGATGAGGAGAAGATATCTGAAGCTATAGCCATGCTTGGAAGACAGTTCAACAAACTGATCAGGAGAATTGATCCAAAGTCAAGGTCACATGTCAAGGACATTGCATCGACATCGGCGAGATCTTATGATTCAGTGAGAAGATCCAAGTAAGAAGAAAAAGTCAAGCGGTAAAGTTCAATGTCATGAATGTGAAGGATTTGGACATATTAGAGTTGAATGTCCTACCTTTCTAAAGAAACAAAAGAAAGGAATGGTTGTCACTTGGTCTGATGGTGATTCAGGAAGTGAATCTGAGGAAGAAGGTGTAAGCGGTCCTTGCTCTCTGGGTGTACAACTCGATATAGATTCTAGTGATGAGGAAGTGACATTTGAAGAGCTTCTTTGAAAACTACGAGGCTGTATAAAAATGGAGAAGCATGTCGGCAAAATGAAGAGCAGAAAAAGGCGATTGAGAAGTTGGAAGCGAGAATGTGAAGTTGAAGGTGAGAAGAGGAAAACACACTACTATAAATCACCTCAATAGTGATATTAGTATCTTTGAATTCCAAACTTGATCGGATGTCTAAATCTGTCAAAATGTTGACATCTGGTCTTGATAAATTGGAAGAAATTCTTGACTTGGACGAATCGGGAAATAAGCATGGTCTAGGATATGTGGTGAAAAGCACATTGATGACATCAAGAAGAATAGACATAGGAAAACAATGTCAAAGCGGTGTCCTGACCCAAAGCAGAGTAATGCAGCTCGGGGTATATATATTGCAAAGAGTTGTTAATAACCAAGAATGGAACAAACCTGGGAAGTCAATGACAAAGAAGATGTCATACCACAAGTCAAGGAATAAGTCTGCCTCAGGGTATATGGAGACAAAAAGGTTTGTTAGTAACAAAAGAAAGAACAGACCTAATGGATCAATGTCAAAGCAGATGTCACAACATTAGGTGCCACATCAAAACCATAGAAACATGAACAAAAGGTTTCAAAGATGGAGGTGTCATTATTGTGGAAGGTTTGGTCACATAAAATCCTTTTGCTACAGGCTACATGGATATCCTAATCAAGAGTCTTATGTGAAGCCTAAAACCAATAGGGTATCATACCTCAGCGATGAAGAAGAAACATTGCTACGGTAGCTAACTCCCTTAGTATGTCTACCAAGAAGATTGGTACTTTGGTTGGTTGTTCCAATCACATATTTGGAGAAAGGAAGCTTCTCAATAATGTTAAGCATCACTCCACCGACTTTGTTACTTTTGGAGATGGATCCAAAGGAGAAATCAAAGGTATTGGAAACTCAGTAGTGCAGCTCGAGCCTAAATGGAGTATTGCTTGTAAAGGTTTGTTGCAAATCTCATTAGCATAAGTCAGCTATGTGATATGGGATTCACATTCAGCTTCACTAAGTCTGAATGTCTTGTAATCAATGATGATCAAGTAGTGATTATGAGAGGAGTCAGATCAAAGGACAACTGCTACAAGTGGGAATCTGAAAGCACCACTCTGTCCTCTATGGGTTCCACAGACAAAGATGAAGAGGAAGTAGAGTTGTGGCAGCAAGTATCCGGTCATCTACACCTCAGAAGAATGAAGAGGTTCAGTTCCATAGGGGGAGTCAGAAGGATACCAAGATTGTTCATAGACAAAAGGAAAATCTGTGATAAGTATGAGGCTGAACAAGAAGACAGAATGTCACTCTCAATGTCTAGACATCTGGCCACTTGTAAGGTACTGAAGCAAAGTACTAGGATCTGGCATGAAAGGATAACCAAGTGTCTTATTGTCAAAAGATACATGAGAGGAGTCTTGAATGAAACCCTTTCAGTCAGAGGGAAAAAGATCATGGTGGCCTTCATCTATGTCAATAACATAGTATCTGAAGGAATGTCAGACACATTGATGGAAGGCTCAACACTTCCTTCACAGAGCAAGTATGCAAGGAATTGTGTCAAGAAGCTTGCATTGAATAATGGCAGTTACTCTAGGACTCTTACCTCTCCACATTTGAAGCTGTCCAAGAAATCCAGTAGAGAAAGGGTTGTTCAAAGCTTGAGTAAAAGTCCGGTTGATGGATGTTCCTGCTTAAGAAACAGTCTCATGTTTTGGATCAGCAAGAAACAAAACTGTCTAACCTTATACAAGGTTAAAGTTGATCACATAGCAGCTGGTAGCAATTGTTCTCAGATGATCTGGATGAAGCAGATGCTGACTGAATACAATGTCATACAGGATATCATGACATTGTACTGTGACATTTTTACTAAAGTGCTTGAGACTAGCCAGTTTGAAATGTTAAGGGGCAAGTTGGGTAATTGTCCAAATGAGGAATTGTAGCAATTAATCTTGCATACAACAAGGAATGAAAAGGATCTTTTTCTTAAAGTATTTATAAGTAGGTTATTTAACTATTTTCCTCTTAGTTTTAAAAGGTCCAAGAATAGGAAGAGACTCTTTCTTATAATAGTTTCTTCTTTTGAAAGTATCTTATTTACTTCATCTAAAAGAAACTTTCAGAACCTCTGCCATTCTTGCTCTCATTTCCTCAAAATCTTCCAGCAAAATATGTCTTCATCAACTTCATCTTCTCAAAAATCTGGTTCATCATCTCCTGCCATGAATGAAGTTAGGGCAAATACTGATGACATGCATGTTGAAGCTCTGAGAATCACTCCTCTGCGCGCAATGGCCACAGACCCAGAAAAGGTCAAGAAATTGCGTACAAGGAATGTAAGAAGAACGCAAGCAACACCTTATGGTAAGACTTCTGTACCATCCTCTTCTGTTCCCTCAGAAATGGTAAACCCAGAGGAATCTAGGGCTGTGCGTATAGCCATTGTTAGATTGTTAACCAGGATACTCAATGAAGACCAATCTGTTCCTGGGATCTCAGTCCCTCTAAATGAAAAGTCTGCTAGCCCTAGCTTAGCAGTTGATCCAGATGTCACAAAGAATGTCAAGACATCTGGTGATCATGATACTTCTCCTATCAAGAATAATGAAGACCATTCTGTTAAAGAGTCTGAAGTAGGTGTTGATGATGCTTGTAATAAAATCTTTGTTGATAATGAAGATGTGATCTCTGACAGCACTCTTGAGAAGTCCCCAGCAAAATGTTGCTCTGATAAAACCACTGCTGATTATATTTCTGATAGTATTCTTGAAGAATCACCAGCAAAGTGTGCCTCTGGTAAAGTCCCTGATGACTACATTTCTGACAGCATTTTGGAAGAATCACCAGCTCAAGAATCTAATCACTTAAGCGAACCTCGGTCATTGATTTAGATGAGATGTTCTCGAACAATGATCTTATTGCCAATGTCAATCAAGCATTGCAAAAGAATGATGAAAAGGAAGGGAAAGCAGTGATCACAGGCCACGAGAAAGATCTTGAAGATGTGTGCAAAATTGAGAAGTATCACAAGTGGATCCTCTACAAGGAGAAGTAGAGTGGCTGTGGTGGTGACTCTAAACCGAGAGAAAACCTATTGTGAAAAGAGGAAGGAACTGAACACTGTGGAGTCGATCATGGATACGAGTTTGATGTTGAGGAGAATGTCAGCGACACATTCAAGAAAGAAGCCAACACTTGTAAAACTTCCCAAGGTGCTGAAGTGGCAATTGATAACATCTCATTCCATCATCCTAAAAGTCTTTGGAAGATGGAAGTATGTTTGTTTAAAGAGGTTGCACTAGAAGAGAGTTGAACAAGAGTGCTTTAGAGTGCAAGGAGATCATTGACTGATTAAGGAGGCGGGGCCGATGAAGCAGTGGAGAAACTCTCAAGCATTATGAAGCTTTGGTAAGAGTTTATTGTCAATCTCTCAAATGGGTGTGGGGATAGGAATTCGATGATTACGGTTGTTTATGTGAGGGAGAAAAGTCGGGGTTTTCTCCAAATGTGATCAATAGATTCCTAGGTAGGTGCTAACACTCGGCCCGGGAGGCTGACAACAAGATTTGTCAAACCATCAACGCCAAACAAGTCGGACAATGGCCTCTAAAGGAAAAACTCTCGGCTAGCAAGTTGAGTGTCAAATTTGCCATCTTGCATAAGATTGGTGCTGCGGGTCCCAAACAATCACAATCCACTATTTCTAATGGATTGGGAAGATTCATTTATCATAGGAACTCGGGATACCTTTGACTATGGATCCTACATATTTGATCGAGACACTCAAGCATGCTAACACTATGCTATCAAAGGACCATAGCTTTTCCCTCCTGCGTGTGGAATTATAATTGATCGACATCGGACATTCTTGGTGTGAGATTGATCTGCGAAGAGCCCCACTCTTGGATTCCACTACAAGCTGTTCCAAGGAAGCATGTCCCAGACATTGTCATGACATCTGTTTGAGACATCAATGTCAAAGAAAATTCTCGGAAGGCAAATGTCATTGTTGTGCTAAGAGCAACTTGCAAGGAGCTTGAGCGAGAAAGCAAAGTCTGGAAGAGCTAATCACTCAACTAGGCGGGACACAAGGTTGAAATGAAGGAAAGGCGTGATCTTTGTTGGTGATCTTGAAGATGATGACATTCGGATGGCTGGTCTTGAAGAAGGTTAAAGATGCTTCCTTCCAGTGCTTCTTAGAAGAAAGCACTTGAAATGTTGCTCATTGCCCCTTCTTGTTGTTTTGTCAATTTTACATCAATTGTTTTACGCTTTTTTGATTCTTGTATTTTCCATTTATGTTTCATTTTGGATGTTTGTAATCGATGTCTTGAGCAGATGTATCCTTAATACTTGCTGGTATTATTTTTGTTGTTGACCTTTGTTTGATTAAAGTTTGGGGAACTTGTATTGTTTCCTTTGGCCCTTTATGGCTAAAGGGGAGAAGAACTCTTGTGTTGTGATGGTATGGGACTTTAAGGGTGTATGGCTGAAATTTTATGGCTGTTTTAAATTTTGTATATGGGGCAATTGTGGGAATTGTGGGATTTTGTATGGGTAGAATTTATCTTCTCTAAGTTCTAGTTACTTGAAGCTTAGGAAAGCTTGGAAAGCTTAGAACTAGTTTATTGTCTTCTAACGCATAGGTACTACGATGTGTTAGGTAGTTTAGCCAAAATGTGCCAAAGGGGAGTTTGTTAGTGTTTTTAAGTTGGCATTATGTTTGGTAAAACTAGGCTTTGCAATGTCATGATAGATGTCATGACATTCGGAGATGAAGATAAATCCTACCTACTAAGGATGTTAAAACGGCTTTGGAAGCTAAAAAGTCTGCGAGAAAAGCGGTGATGTCATAATAGATGTTATGACATTCGATGTGACGATACGATACTGAGAATACATTTGTTCTGAGATTTTTCGGGAAGTTTGTTGAAATTGCTAAATATTGTTTTTGTTATTAGAAAGCATGCTCAAGTGGCTGCTAGGTTAAACTTAATTAAACCTAAATTGGTTGTTGAAAGACCATGTTTTAGGAGTAAATTAAGTGAACCTAGCTATCTTTATGGAAGCCCAGCGAAGTTTCGGGATGCTTCTATAAAGGAAAAGAACCCTTATAGCTTTAGCGCCCTTGGATTGTATTGAAGTTAGCGACTTGTGTTTGTGTCTTGTTAAGGTTAATGTGATTGGTATTGTGTAATTCTAGTTTCTCTTGTGAGCCAAGCAACTATCATTGATAAGTGCATTGGACTAGGATTTCTTTGTAAGGTAGTTTATCACTCAAAGGCGTAAAAGCACGAGTGTTTGTCTCTTGATTGAAGCTTTGAAGCAAAATCAAGATAGTGTGATGAAGTGTGTCTTCCAATTCAATTAGTCAATAGGTTGATATCAACTGTGATTGATTGAGAGTGATTAGGAACTCATATCTAAGTAGGACTTAGGTAAAGGGTCATTGGGTAGTGATTAAGTGAGAAGGCATCAGCAGGTGTGTTGGTAGAGTTTTGAATTGATACTATTAATAGTGAACTTTATCCACGGCTTGGTAGCCCCGGATGTAGGTTTGTTGACGAGCGGGTGAACAACTTATTGTGTTCTTTACTGCTTTCTGTATTTACTGTGTGAACTGTTAGCATAGTGTCAGATACTGTGTCATAACATTCTCTGTGACATCATGTATCTGCTGCCAGGAATTTCAAAGATGTTTTGCCCGACAACAAAGAAAAGGCTAGGCAAATATAAAAAGTTTCGGCGCGTTATATCATTGTGAATAACAAGCTTTTTAAAATGGGAAGTACTCACCCCATGTTACTATGTGTGCCTGAAGAGGATGTTGATCTAGTGATGAAGGAGGTGCATGAGGGTGTGTGTGAGAATCATTTAGGTGGTTGGACACTAACATGTAAAATACTACGGGTCAGGTACTATTGGGCCACCATGCTGAAATATTCGTACACTTTGTTAACTTTTGTTTGAAATGTCAGGCGTTTGCACCTGCTATCCACACACTGGCCAAACTCCTCCACTATGTATTTTCTCTGTGGTCGTTTTATCAATGGGGGTGGATATCCTGGGGCCATTTCCTATGGCGCCCAGGCAGCTAAAGTTCCTCATCGTGGCGGTAGATTATTTTACTAAGTGGGTGGAGGCCGAGGAAGTAGCACGGATAACAGCAGAGAGAGTACATCGTTTTTACTGGAGGAATATTGTCTGCCGATTTGGAATTCCTCAGGCAATTGTTTCTGATAATGGAACTCGAGTTTGCAAGTTCTTCTATGGTTGAATTTTGTAGAGATCTTGGTATTTTCAACAAGTTTATTTCAGTGGAGAACCGACAAGCGAACGACCAAGAAGAGTCGGCTAATAAAGTCATTTTGAATGCCCTGAAAAATAAATTAGACGATGCCAAAGGTTTATGGGGGGAATGTCTTCATGAGGTCCTTTGGGTATATCACACCACCATTCATTCAATAACCCGGGAAACACCTTTTAGAATGGTCTTTGGAGTCGATGCCATGATCCCGGTTGAAGTCATCTTTCCCACGTGGCATTGGCAGAATTTTGAGTAGGACGTCAACATCCAAGCTTTGAATGTCGAGGCATATATTTTGGAAGAAATAAGGGGTGCAACACATGTAAGAGATATTGCAGATAAACAAAGGGTAGCTCGGAGGTACAATCTAAAGGTGAAGCAACGGTGGTTTTGAGGAAGGTGACCTCGTCTTAAAGAATGTCACAGATCCTACGAAGAAGGGAAAGTTGTGTCCTAATTGGGAAGGACCGTTCCGAGTTGTAGAGAAACTGGACAGAGGAGCCTACAAGTTGGAGACTTTGGGTGGAATATAAGTACTTAGGACTTAGAATGTAACTAGTCTTAGGCTTTATTTCATCTAGACTTTGTAAGTTGATATAATAAACTAGTGTACTCTTTTCCCTAGGCAATGACCAGAGTTTTTAATGAGGCACCTTAATAAAGTTAGTCTATGTAAGGAAAAACAAGGATGTAATAAAGCTCTTTGCTGAGTTCCATCTCAATTGTTCTCCAACAAAGCACTGCATTTTCCATATGGGTTCCCTGCCTCTCCGGCGCCTTTCGGTGTCCATAAGGTTCATCCTCGTCAGAGGCTCTATTTCACGACTCTTCATTCGCCATATAGGTTATTGTAATACGGTGAACTGACTTTATGTGTTTTGTATCGCAAATGTGCGGATATCAAGAGTCGCCACCGACTTTTATTTTTATCCAATTAAGGGAAGGTAAAAGTACAGAAAAAGACCTTCGTTAGATTCTGAGTACGGGAGAATGGTTATGAAAAGGGAAGGTATTAGCACCCCTTTCCATCCGTAGTTATCTACAGGCTCTTAGTTGCTCTTAGATCACTTTAAAAATTTGCTTTCTATGTGTTTGACAAAAATGTTTTGAAAAGGCATTTCGCTTTGACTTTGTAATGATTCATGTATGAATGTATACAAAGTGTTTGGAAATGTTTCGTTTTGAAAAGAGTTTGAACTTTGAAGAAAAGTGTGAGGTGCAAAAAGTATTTTGATAGAGCAAGCAACTAAAAGTCTTATTACCTACTCAGAATTGGCCGTTTTTTTGTATTTTTTACGTTCCTTTAGAATAGCACTAACCTTACCATTAGTTGGTAGGTAACTCCATTCGTTGGATGTAGAAGGGACATTCGAAGGGACATCGGATGGTCATAGAAAGCAACTTGTAGGAAGTATCCTAGCACATTCGAAGGGACTATCATCATTTTTCGTAGGCGACAATCGAGGGTCAAGATCATGTATTCGGAGGCGACATCGTGGGTCTTATGATCTTTGTATCGAAGGGACTATAATGATTTGTTTGAAGGCAACGGTGCTAGAATACCTCTACGTTCGAGGGACATGACCATATGAATTCGTAAGGCATCGAGAGAGAATTACCCTAAGGGGTGCATGTGTGAAAAAGTGTGTCGATTCAGATATGTTATCTTGAAATTATGAGTGAGCTATTGTCCATTTTATCTTGCCATACACGCCTAGTTACTAGCAGTTTATAGGGTGCGGAAATTAAAATGCGGGAATGTAAAGATGCGGAAAGATAAATGTCCTACGCTATTACATGGCTTTGGGGCAGATACATAATTTAAACTTGCGGAAAATAAAAGCCTAGTTAAAACTATTACATCCCATGAGCAGTTACATTATTGGAAAAAAAGAAAACAGTAAAAGAAATCTTCCGAAACGGGATAACCTGTAAAAGGATGAGAAATCGGAAAATACGAGATGAATCGAATAAGAGAAAAATGTTAGTAAAAATGCAAATTTTTGAATGAGAAAAATATGACATGCTGGAAATAACATAAATATGCTAAAATAATTTTTGGGATTTTTGGATGCATTTAATAATTAAAAACTAATTAAAAGTGATTTAAATGCTAAATTATGAATAAAATAAAATATGCATGCAAAATAATATTTTTTAATTTTATAAATTAAATAAACATTTTAGGAAAATAAATGCAAAAGGAAAAAATATTTTAATGATTTTTAATGCATGAATAAAAATTATAAAAAATTAAAATGAATGCAAATATTAAATAAATAAGAAAATATGGAAAGTATGAAAATATGAGAGTTTGGAAAAAAGAAAACAAAACCGGTCCTGTGAGGTTGAGCGGAGACCTTTTGGATATCTTTGCAGGCGTCTTAACCACTAGGCCAGTGTGCGCGTGTGTTTAAAAGGAGCGAATGGAAGAAAAACAAGTGTAGCTCACAGTTGCCTCCCTTGCGCTTGGACTTCATCTTCTCCGGTTTGAATTTTGAAAATTGGTAACCATTGTTCGGCGCTACAACCTGCTAATTCAAAATCAAGCACACATAATATAAATGAATTCTAAGACCATGGTTAGACTTAGGACATCATTCAGATTCATTGGCAATGGTCTTGAGGTCAATTTTCCATTTAAGGAAACCCTAAATCGTGGTTAAAACCCTAGCTATGGCATATCGAGTTCTGGTCATGGAAATGCAATCAAACGCCAGATAAACTTGCAAACTTATCACGATCACAAAAACAACAATAAAACATGTTAATAATGCATGAAAAGCAATCGATTTCAAGAAAAAGTGTCAAAACCGTGAGTTTGATTTCGTGATTCTTGATGGATTCTTGATACGTAAAGTGCGGAATGAATCAATGGACCTCGAGCGATTGGATGGCTTAGAATCGGTTGAATCGAAGCAAAAACAAGGTTGCTAGTAGCTTGTAACCCACGGTTTTTGAGCTTCAATAAGGGTTTCTCGGTAAAAATTCTACCCTAATTAGTGTGGCATGAGTTGTGTATATATAGTAGAAGGATTTGGAGTTAATTTGAGGAAGAATCAATCACTAATCAATGCAAATCAAATTTGATTTTGTACAAAATCAAATTTTCATTTTGATCAATTTTCAATCAAATCTTGCCATATCAATCAAATTTGAAATTTTTGGCTTTATTGAGTTGCTTGGATCTCAGGAAGAGAAAAATCAAGTTTGTATTTAATTTTGATTTTATACTTTATTTTGAATTTAATTTGTATTTAAATGAATAAATTCCAAATTAAATAGAAAAATAAAATAAAAATTCGTGGAATTGGGCTTGGATATTCCTAATTGCATAAGGAACAAGTTTGGATGAAGAAAAAGTAAGCCCATTTGCAAAAATTTTGATTTTTAGAAGCATCTCTCTTTGTGCACTTCTTCAAAATTGCCCAACTTGTGAATGGTGTATCTTGCTCAATTTTCCACATTTTAGTGTTCTTGGACTTTTGGAAGCTCTAAGAGTCCTATAACCAACCTTTTGGTCTCATCTCAATTGGAGTTTCCATGCTCAATATATCTTCAAAACAAAAGGTTGACTTTTTGTTGACTTTGAAAAGGACCTGTAATGTTTTGAGCCATACCTCTCAAATGAAGCATTTTTTGAACATTCTTGTGAGACATGAAGTTGTAGAGAATTGAATTTCCTTCAAAATGAGCTTTTGTGGGAAATTTTCCGAGAAAGCATGAGAAAGTTATGATCAGTCAAAGTTCAGTTGACTTTTCACCTAGAAACCCTAATTTAGAAAGTTTGACTTTTTAGCAAATCTTGAGTTTTCTTGATGAATCATGATCAAACCTTGATCAAATGATGAATGTAACTTCAAAATGAGGATGTTGACCAAAAATTATGAAGTTTGACTGTATGTTGACCATAGTTGACTTTTGTCCAATACTGTTGATTTTCAACCATCGAGCAATTATGCGAGAACTTGATCTCTAAGGCTTGAAACTTGACATGGAGAATCTTTGAAGCATATGAGGAGGCATGATGACCATTGTAGATGTTAGAAGTCCATCTTGATCGATAGATACAAACCTAGTTTGGGTTGATTGTCTAGGAGAGAGTTTATGCAGTCGACCCTTGAGGAATCCTTGAGTATGGATGTATGGAATGTCTTGAGAAGATGGAGGGAAAATTTTGGGGTATGACAGTTATGTTCCTATCCCGACATAACTTGGTGTCCCGCCAAGGTTCATCCTCGTTAGGGACTCTGTTCCAAAACTCTTCTTTTGCCATATGGGTTGCCTGCCTCTCCCAGCATAACTCGATGTCCCGTCAAGGTTCATCCTCGTCATGGGGACTCTGTTCCAAAACTCTGCATTCTCCATATGGGTTCTCTGCCTCTTTCGGCATAACTCAGTGTCCCTCCAAGGTTCATCCTTGTTAGGCGCTCTATTCCAAAATTATGCGTTCGCCATATGGGTTCCATGCCTCTCTCGACATATGAATCATGAATCTTCCATGAGACTTGGTAGAGAAGGCATGGAAATAAACATATGAACTATAAACTTGTTGAAGAAAAGCTTTTGTATCATCACCCTACAAAATAATGTTCAAAGAGAAAATAGTGCACATGTCTTGTTGTTTACTAAATATCAATCAACATATACAAAATATACACAAACAAGGTGCTTGGTGATCCCCATAAGAGCAAACATAGAGATAGGAGAGAAAGAGCCAACCCTAGATTGTGATCTTGGTGCAATGTGATGATATGAGATGATAAAGGATATTAGGGGGGGAAATTGGGTACAACAAGGGACCAGCAAACAAAAAGATAGAATTTTGGTAAAATCACTTAAAAACATTGTGAAAATGACCTATAATTCAGGTTTATGGACCTATACGTGCTAATTTCAAAACCCTAGGTCCAAAAAATATTTTTCATGTTCTTGGAGATTTTGGAATGATTGGAACAAGATTTACAACTTTCATGTTTAAAGTTTTTCTTGAATCAAAATGGATCTAGGTGAAAAATGGCCATGAAAATGGTGAAAAAAGTGATAAAAATCAAGTTTTGACTTTTTGTTGACTTTTTCACACATTTGTTATTTTTGATGATCATGATGTATAATTTTAAATGCTTTGATGATTGAAAAAAATATGAATTTCAAAAGTTGACCAAAAGTCAAAGTTTGATTGATCTGGACAGTTGACTTTTTGTCAAATGATTTAGAATTTCTCAGATGATCAATCATGGCTTTTTGAGCCAAAAAATTAGTTCGAGATATTGAATTGGTGATTTTGAGATCATTTTCTAATAAATTAGGTCATTCATTAGGCAAAAAGTTAATGATGCACTTTGTTGCACCCCTAAATCCGCCCTTTTCATTTTTTAATAAATAATTGGCTTACATTTAATCAATAGGTGCATCGCATACATATCATTCATGCATTGATCATGGGTTCGGAATTTTCTAAATCGTGTGAGCACATGCAATCTTTGAAGAAGGTGTGGTTCAAAAGATGAATATCGAGGTTACGTCATTTGGCGACATCTCGTCATGAGATATGAGTGTCTAGAAGCTTCTGATTATCTCTCGAGAATCAAGGTTTTGGAGTTCTAATTTCCTTTCATACGGATATTGATTACAGTTTCGAGCTACACTGTCTGTTGTGGTCGAATACTTGAGCCCGAATTGATTATATGGTCTTTTATGAGTCTTGAAGTATCTGCATATGGCTTATCGATCCACGCGATTCATCAGAAAATCAAGAACGGTCAGGCAAAATGACATTTGAATGTGTGCACTAAAAAGTCAACAAAAGTCAAAGTTTGTCTGGGTGGAATTTCTGGTCAAAATTATGGTCAAAAGTCAAGATTCGAGAAAATATGATCATTTGTTGAGAAAGATCGGAAGAATCGGGTGAAAACAAGGTTTCTTGCAATTTAAGTAACTTTAAACTTAGAAACATTTTCTACGTTTTAAGTACTTTGTGTTCACAGAGCCATGTTGTCGACTCTCTATCTCTCGTCGTAATTAGAAATTTCACGAATGAGCAGTCATTGGAAAGAGCGCATTTCGTACTCCGAGTTTGTCCTTATGAAGATTTTTCCAGAAATGCCCGAATTTCGAGTTATAAAGCCCCGAAGTTTGAAGTTCACAACTTTTGAAGTTTTCACTTAGTGAAAATTTAAGTGTTTTTCATCATGTTTGCAAGGTTCAAATAGTTGTTGTGTGCATGTTCAGGGCTGTTTTTGTCATCGATCCGATTGCCGCACGGAAAAACTCCGAACATGAAAGTTGGAGTTTGCCATGCCCTCTACGAGTTCCGTTTAGAAATTTTTTCGTTTCGGATGTTGGAGCGAAAGATATGGAGCGCCGTAAGTGACAGTTTGAAATTGCCAAAATGCAAGATGACACACACATTTTCTGCCATGCATACGGAAGCATTCCATCGAACAGGTTTTGTGCACATGTTTGAGGTTGTTTTCTCGTCGATTCAATCTCCGCACGGAAAAACTTCGAACACTAAAGTTGGAGTTTATCATATACTCTACAAGTTTCGCTTAGAAATTATTTCATTTCGAACGTCGGAGCGAAAAATACGAAGCGCCGTAATTGATAGTTCGAAGTTGGAAAATTGTTACAAGTCATGCTTGGAATCTGCCCATCCCAGCCAGGACTTTCGTCGAACAGTCATGTGGCAAATTTCAAACACTTTTTTCTCCATGATTAAGGCTCCATTTAAATTTGCAGCGAACTACAAAGTAGTTATATTACACACAATCTTTCGGATAGGCACTGAGTTTACGTTATTTGATCGAGTATCGAAGAAGTTATAGGTCTGTAAAGTAGTACACTTGGCATTGACAAATAGTTGGCAATGTTCAAGAAAATTCTCAAGTATTCAAAACACCTTATGATGTCATGACTTTGAGGCTAAACTCGGCGAGCTTGCGATCAACTTTTCATCGGGCGCTCAACATCAATATTGTTCTATCAAGTGTGCTCTTCGAGTCGACGCTCTCGTTATATCAATTGAACTACTACACACCAAGATAGAAGCAGCCAAAGCAGCTGGCATGAGTTTATTTTTCTGAGGCAAAAATGATTGTACTCGTGTTTGTTCAATTGGCCATATAGAAGGAAGCATGCATGTATCGTGGAGAAAATATACAAAAAACGTGAAACTTCATTATTAAGGACCACACTCCCACCTGATTCGGGGGCTCACGGATAACCTGATTCGGGGGCTCACGAATAACCTGATTTTCTTGATTCTTTTTTCATAACCTCTAACAACCTCTCCCGAATACATTACGAATGCTAACAAGCGAGGCAAGCGATTCTTTGGCCAACCATTTTTCTTCAAACTCCCTTCACCTCCATAGGAAAACTCTTCCGCCACACCTCACTCTTTTTTTTCCTCACGCTAACAAAACCCATAACAGTCCAAAAAAATCTCACGATCCCTCTTTCTTCCTCACCTCGCCATTCTTCTTCACTTTCAACCGCCTTTAATCCTCAATTATTTTTCACCCCTTCACCATGTATAAGACTTCTAAAAACTCACACGTGGGACCACACTCATTCTAACAAACTTTCCATAACAGAATTTTCTCATTTTTCTTTTCGGACAGTGGACTCTTCTAAAAAAGCTTGACCACCTATCTTGATTCACTCTCTTCATGCAACCACTCCACCTGTCTTCAATTTTTGTCATTCATCACCTTCCACCCTCTCACCCTTCAACACAACAAACACTCTTTCTTGCTGACAGAACAGAATCCTCACGCCATCATTTTTCTTTCTCCCTCCAAAAAACCATGACACTCTTTTCTACGCCATAACCGTGAAAAACTACCATTTTTCTTCTTCCCTCTCACCTCTAACAAACTTCCTTTCCTCCAACAACTCTCTTCTTCTGTCTCTCGCCCTCATGCCATTACACATGGGTTTGCTCTTCTTTCATCATCAACCACCATCCCTCTTCTTCTTCTTCTTTTTTCTCTCACAACACCACCGTAACAAACATACCAACAAACTCCGGCCACGATAACAACTCCCTCACTCTCTGTGATCTCGGCCATAACAGACACTTCCTCCACTCCTCTTCCATAACCACATTCATCATCATATCCTCCCTTTATCTCTCTCACTTCCGATAGCCAAAAAGAACTTGTAAGAAACAATCACGAAAAATCAGTTACAGATACTAAAAAACTTTCTACTCCACCTCACAATGACGGATTCGACAAGCTCTAGATTTTGATCGGTATCTTCGCTCAATTCTCTCGGATCTTCACACTCTTACTCTCATCTTAGAGGTTTCGAGACGTGAATTATTTTTCTTCATCGCCAGAAGAAGCCACTCTTGACATCATCGTTCAGCCAAGACGAGCAACACGTCAAACTAGTTGTCACCTTCATCTTTAAAGATCTGAGAGGGAAACTGAGTTTATTTCTCAGTATACGGGGAACCTCTTGTTTTCTACTGCCATCATCAAGATCTTAAAGGCTTGCTGCAGAATTTTTGCGGAAGAAATAGTGAATTCCATCGAATCTTTCCACGAATCTCGTTTTCATGTCGTGATTTCTGGACGATAGAAGAGGGATAAATAAGAATGAAGGTCAGAGATGGGTGTAGAATGAAATTTTGAGTCGGACGGTGCCACAGTTTCATGTTCGGCGACGACTCGAGAATTCCTGCAACGGAGATCACCGAAGAAGGCAACCACCGGAACCGGACTGCTCCGACGGTGTCTGCATAAACCTAAGCGTGTCACAATTCTGCAGGTTCATGCTAAATTCATACTAGCCAAACATAATCTGACACGTGCCTTTTTTTATAATTTGTAAAAATCTGAATAACTTAATTAAGTGTCACCAATTGATATATGCTTACATGAAATAAACGTGACAAAATTCCATTAATTCTGATTGTATTTTTTTACTAACTATAGACTATAAATAAAAAAGGAAGAACGGGCTCAATGTAATTTGGTTTGGGCCTAGCGAAGTTCATGGTCTTACCCCCCTTCTTAAGCCCTACTGAATGATAATAACTAGAGTTAGTGTAAGTCAGAATTCAGTTTTACACCCCCAGTTTCCTTGTTTCACATATTCAATAGGATCTCAAAATTGCTCCCGATTTCGATTCGATTGATTTATAAAAAATACATAAAAAATAGTTTCTGACATTTTAGAATCTTAGAATACTTTTGATATTTTTTGTGAATTTTTTGCAATTAATTTCTTTTAATTTTTAATTCATTTTTGATAATATGTTTAGAAGCATGTTTTTCCTTTGTAGTTTGAGTTGACTAATCTTAGGAGTGTAATGCCATATTTTTCTTTGAAACTTTAGATTGTTTTTCTACCATTTAATTGTAGTTAAATGTATACCTTACCTTAGGATTGTAAATAGAATTTCAAAGCTAACTTTTAATAGTTTGATTCTTAGGAACTAGTTTGATAATTGCATTAGTTTTTCTAGCTTCCTTTTGCATGTTTAGTTTGTGGTTGTTTCCTCCATTTGTTTAGATGTATAGGAAAGCTCTAAAACATGTAGTTTCTGCCATCTATTAAGAATTCACCTCTCATGCTATGTTTTCTTTCTAAATAATGCATTTTAAGTCATTTTAGTCTAGATTTTTGATTTCTAACTACTCTAGGTCTCTAACCATGTTTAACATTGTATTTGAGAACTATTGTGATGGACTTAGCTCGATTTTGATATCATTCATGAGTTGTTTTGCATTATGTGTGCGTTGCTGCCCGATTTTCCATTCTTATGTTGCTATACACATTTACATTCCATTCCTTCACTTTTGGATCATATTTTGACATGTGATGTGAATATGCAATTATATTTCTGCTTCCTTGTTATTTTTGACATGTTTGTTGACTTGTGCAAGGTACATTGAGGATGTTTTAGTTAGGTACCTAATTTTGGTACACTAACATACCACTTTTCCCGTGGTTCTGTTTGCCTTTTAAACGCATTTTTCTTTGTGTTCTCTCATGTTACGAGAAACACATATTCTGTTGTTTTGTCTGGATATGTACCTTTGTGCAGGTGTTCTGATTGTTATGAGGAATTGTTTGCTACACGCACATGTTGCCCGATGTCACATTATGGATTATGTTGATCGAGCTGTTTCTTATTATTGCTTTGTTAATGGCAGTTTACTCGAAGTTTTTCGGAGTATTTCTTAGCTCGCAGTGCTCTTCGGATTTTATTATCCGTTTTGGTATTTATTTTACTTTGTTTACCGCATCCTTTTACCACTTTTCTAGAGAGCATGAGAAGTAGGGTTTTACCTCTTTCCTTGCCATGAGAAGTAGGAATAAATATGTATGAAGGGGCTTCCGTAGTTGGAGCATGTTCAGGAACCCCTCTGGTTTATTTAAAGACCCGTTTAGGGTGCTTCTATTTGCTAATTGTGTTTGGTTTGTTTAAAATCCTTCATCTGCATAGGGAGGTAATTCTCAGTAAGTGTTTATATTTGTGCTTGCATAGGTCAGAGTGGTTAGGACACCCGATGTGGCACCACCAAGCAAAGTCCTGCTTTTTATATTTCCTGCTATCGAGTCATGATGATATGATGGGCAAGCGGATAGGGTCCGCAATCGACCCCCGCACAGTTCTAGTCTGTGTCAGCTCAGCACACGTGAATCGTGTTGCTTCCTTTATCGAGTCAGTAATAATAAAGTGGCAAGAGTTCCCCATTCTGACTCTCCACACTTTCCTGGGGTTCGCATTTATTGCAGAGCTCGCATCATTTGCTCTTCACACTTGACAATTCATGTCATGCGGTGATATTATTCACAAGAATCGGATGTGTCGGCTCCTGGTTGACTCACGGTATACTCGTTACTTTTCGAGGCTATGGGACTTCCTCCTTTTCCTGCACTTGTGTGCCATTTGTTTGTTTGCATTGCATTATTTGTGTGCTTCTGCCAAAGCACTTCCTTGCTTTATCCCTTTTTGTCATCTTCCGATTCTACATTAGGTAGTGATTCGAGATAGACATAGATTTAGGTTACAAACCTGTTCCATTCCTTTTTGTCGTCTTCGATTCTACTTCAGGTAGCGAATCGAGATAGACATAGATTTAGGTTGTAAACCTTTGGCATATTCCCTTAGGATTCTCTTGAATCTACTTTAGGTAGTAATTCGAGTTAGACCTTAGGTTGTAATCCATGCATGATAACATTAGGGATAAAGTTAGATAGTTTCCCTTGTTTGTTTTCTAGTTTCTTTTGCATCCTTGCATGTAATAAAACTAAAACTTGTTTTCTTTTTCCTTTACAAATCAAAACACTTAATAATGGTTCAAACTCCTTTTTAAAAGGTAAAAACAACCAACCAATGCAAACTCCTTTTTGCCTACGGGTCTTCTTTTGTGTTTAAAACTCTTTTTCATAAGTAAAAAACACATAAGCCACCAAAACATATGAGCCGAACTACGACGCTCTTACATTCCCATTGCACATGGGAATACGTAGGCATCTTGTCACGGGGCTCGATCGAGCAAACTTTGTAAATAATTCCTTCTTTTCCCCATGTTTTCTTTATTTTCTTTTCTTTCACATGCATTCTCTTTTAGCCTACAAATATAGCAATTAAGTAGTAAATAGATATAAACACACCCATTAGGTAGAAAATAGAAGTGGATACCATAGAGTACTACGGACGTGTGGGGTGCTAATACCTTCCCTTCGCGTAATAGATTCCCTTACCCTATCTCTCGGTTGCAAGACCGTGTCTTATCCCTTTTAGGTTTTCCCGATGCGTTCACCTTTCTCCTTTTGTGAGATAAAAAACGTTTGATGGCGACTTCATTGATATAGTTATCAGATGATGTTCAGCCGGTTGTTTCAGCTGGCGACTTCACTGGAGAGAATCGTACAGACCTCTTGCTGGTCCGATCAGGAGTTGATCCTAGCTTTTATTTTCATGTCTATTGGGTGTTTATTTATTTGTTTATTTATTTACTCGCTTTATTTTAACATCTTTTGTATGCTTGCATTGCATTCTATGTGACATATTTACTACTTTCATATACTGGTTGGGCTGTTGTGCTGTGATCTGTTTCTGAATTGGGTGGGAGTTACAAGAGGTAAAAGGCCCCATACCACGGCCGAGAGACACATAAGACACCTAGGAATAGAGTGGAACATGTCAGATACCGGATGTAGATCTTGTAGGCTGGCATGTCGTCCATGCTTCAGAGGAGGTTCAATCAGGGGCTATCATCTTCAGGTAGGTGTTATGATGGTAGTTTCTCTAGGCGAACTAGATCTTGGAGTTACCTTGACCTTACCCAAGCCTTAGTTTCACCCGTGAGTGGGGCGGGATCATGATTTTTACAGGTACCATTGGTGACTATTGGTGACTTGATACTGATGGTGACTTGGTATTTTCTGATGGTGAGTTGGTATTTTCTGTTGGTGACTATGATTCCATTCAGTGGTATTTTCTAGCCATTACTTTGTCCGATTTCCTGTTTTCTTCAATTAGAACAGAAAAAGCGCAACAGTTTGATCAGTGTTCATGGAAGTAGTGAACCCATTATCAATGCATAATGTACTTGCATCATAGCATATTTATTTTTCTTAAAAGAAATGTAAAAAAAACGTTATTTTATCTAACCCCACATGCATATCATTTCCAGGACTTCTTGTGGTTTATTATCAACATCAGGATGGATACCAACAATCAGACCAACACCGAGGCCCTAAGGAAGACTTTCTCATATTCTTTTTATTCATTCGACATCTCTGAAGTGAGAGCCAGAGGTACTCTTGTGAAGGATCTGATTGAAAGAGAATTCAAAAAGGATCATGGGAACATATTGCCGTTACTAATGGAGGATTATGAGTTCTTTGCCATGCAGTCTTTACTCCAGTTCTATGATAGTGAGCTCAGGTGTTTTACCTTTCAAGACTATCAGTTAGCACCTACTCTTGAGGAATACTCTTTCCTCTTGGGTATTAATATCACAAGCAGTTTGCCTTTCGTCAAAAGAATGGATACTCCTGACTTTGAAGCCATTGCTAAGGCCATTGGTTTGCGTGTTAGTGAAGTAAGGGACAATTAGGTTCTGAAAGATCGTACTTATGGACTTCCCTTGGGGTTCCTTTTAGTCAAAGCTGATGAATTTTCTAAGATTGGTTGTTGGAAAAGCTTCAATACTATCTTAGCTGCCATGATCTATGCTATGGTGATTTTTCCCTCTTTTGAGAAGTTCGTGGATTTTGCTGCAATTTCTGTATTCATGAATGACAATCCGGTTCCTACCATCTTGGCTGATACATATTATGCCATTCACTCTCGCCATGGTCAAAAGGGGTGTGTTATGGGTTGTATGCCTTTACTTTATCATTGGTTTAACACACATTTGCCAAAGAGAGGAGCATTCGTTGATTATGCTAAAACCATGAAGTGGTCTAGTCGAATCATCGCACCCACTTCATATGATATAGTTTGGAATACCATGTCGAGTGGTTCTGAGATCATTACTAGGTGCGGAGAGTTTCCAAATGTACCATTGATGGGAACTAAAGGTTGCATCAGTTATAATCCTACATTGGCCCGTCGCCAACTAGGATATCCTTTGACCGAAGCACCCACTGGTCGTCAGTTGATGGAAAGTATCTTCTTTGCAAATAATGAGAACCCGGTTTTGCTAAATCAGATTGTTGTTACGTGGGGCTCGGTTCATAAAAGGGGCACGGTTTTCTTTGGCCAAAAAGGAAACTATGCACTTGATTCTTATACAAATTGGTTAAAAGATCGGGTCTCCAGGGTTCGGCTCCCATACAAAAGGGAGGCACCTTTGTATTCTCAACCTGATTCCATGGTTGATAGTCTTGCACCTGATTTTGCTACTTCATCTTCTTCATCCGTAATCTCTCCTCTAGGTTTTGTGCGTATTGAGGTTTACAAACTGCTCCAATCGGAGAATTCAGCTTTGAAGGAACAATTACAAGCTCAAACCATGGATCTAGCATTCGCTCTTCAAGATAAAAAGAGGTTATCCATCGAGATCGAGCAGAAAGACCAAGTTTTGAAGGCTTACGGCTTACTTGAAGAAACCAAGAGAGTCAAAGGTGGTAATTCCTCTTCTTTTGATCAGATGACCAAAGAGTTTTACAAGATACAAGAGAAGTTGAAGAATGTGCAGATAGCTAATGGTAAATTGAAGACTAAGCATGGTGAAGAGATCTGGGTCTTAAAGAAGCAACTCCGCAAGGAAGAATCCGATGCTAAAGAGTCCCTTGAACAAAGGAAAGAACATGAAGTTGAAGCCCAAAGTCGACAGGAGGAGACAACTATCCTTTCCAAAGAGGTTGAAGAGTTGAAGACTCAGTTGGAACAGGCTAAAGATGGAGAATATGTAGCATACACCATGTTGAGGGGTCGAGGCATTCATGTAGCTAAGCCGGTGGCTGAGATCCAGATGCTCAAAGCACAAGTGGTCCCTAAATAAATAGTTGCAAATGTTATTTTGATGTTATCTGATTCGACGAATCACCTCCAGGCTTGTTGGACGGGGTTCGCTCACTATTATCTTTGTATTAATACTTTATGATCGTGGATTCTTGTATGACTTTATTTCATCTATGCATCTGGGCATTTGATTCTCAATTTCATTGTGTGATTGGTCTTGATAATTATTGTTGTCACTATCCTATTATTTATTTGATGATTGATAAGAAATTGCAGGAATGTCTTGGAAATGATCATTTCATGCATCATGCATTACAACCATGCATATACATACATTGTACATAATAGGTGGTTCATGCCAGTTTTTCTTTATCCCTGCATCTGGTATTTTTCAGAGATTGCTTCTTCAACTTCTTACCGATACAACACCAGGGGGAATTCAAAGAGACAAATGGAGTAGATATAGACAGATATGGCGGATCTGAACACCAGGATGGATACTAGGGTTAACCAATTGCTTGAAGTTATTGAACATGGTATTCAACAAAAGTGAGTTGAGGCTATAGTTTTGAAAATGCTCGAAACCAATGATTGGGCCCAAGTGGTCAATGCTCCCATCAACAATGGCCCGATCAACGACACAGTCGATAATCAAGTTGAAAATGGAATTGTGAATCAAAACAATGGGCTGAATGGAGGGCCAACCGGTGGTCCTACTCGGGGTTTAACGAATCATATGATGAACCAGGCCGCTCATGTTGAGAATGGAAATGGGTGGTACCCCACTGTGATGAATCATCGGGTTGAACAACTCATGAAATCGACCCAAGTTCATAGGGTGCTCAGTCCTATTCCTCAACGGAGGAAGACTATATGGAAGATTGGTATTCTAATCTTGATGAACAAAGCGGATTACGTGAAAATGCGTATGCTCGGGGCGTGAGTGCTTTTGAGAACCCGGGGTTGTGGGTTTGATATGGTGATATGGGACTTGTGCGGAGTAAAATCCCTCCCAAATTCAAGGTACGGTGACTAAATACATGGGAATAGTTATCCCAAAACTCATATAAGGCACTTGTTTCAAAGATGACAAGCTCTAATGCACTTGTTCGGGATAACTTGGTTGATGGTCCTCTGGATTGGTACATGAGTCTCGAGTTCCCACATTCGAACTTGGAGAGACTGGTCCAAGCTTTTGTCTTTGCAATATCGATATATGAGACATAGCTCAACTAGAACTTCGATTCTGAACTTATCTCAAAGGCTAATGAGTCGTTCAAAGAATCGCGCCGGGTGGTGCGAGATAGCATGAAAGTCCAGCCTCCTATGGTGGAGGCGTGAAATGGTGGTTGTTTTTGGTACTCTACATGGATAATACTACGCGAGTTGCGGTATGTCGGTGTCCTTCGTTGACATGGTATGTTCGGTGAGCGTATTGAAATTGGAATTAAACTAGGTAAAATTCAAGACAACCCTGTTGATAGAGACCAGGCTAATGGTGCCAAGAAAGATTTTGGTGGGTATAAGAAGAAGGAAGGTGAATCCAGCGCTTTGTATGATAGAAAAGGAAAAGGCAAATACCGTGAATTCGATCATCAGGTTGCAGCCGTAACCATTCAACACATGATGAAGAAAACTTAAGCTAGCGAACAATTATCGACCAAGAATGCAGAGGAAGTTTGATCCATTGCCCATGTCACTTGCTGATATCTTCGCTTATCTATAACAATTGAAAATGGTGGAGCTTCGTACTCTTAAGGTTGATCCTAACAAATTTCCAAGGAATTTCGATGCCAATGCCCGTTGTGCCTCTCACTCTAATGCACCGGGACACACCATTGAAAATTGCTTTCCGTTCAAACATAAAGTTCAGGATATGCTGGATTCTGAGGCCATCAACTTTGGCCCGCCACCAACTCCGAATGTTATCCAACAACCATTGCCTCCTCATGGTGGCGCCGCCGCTAATGCAATCTGTGATGATGAAGACTTTGATCCAGTTATGAATGTGGATGAGCTGACCACTCCGCTGATATGGGTGAAAGAGCAATTGTTGATGCAGGGAGAATTTCCTGGGTGTGGCTTTGATTGTAAGGATTGTTTAGTGCAGCATGATGGTTGTGAATCTTTGAGGAAGGAAATCCAAAGTCTGATTGAGAAGAAGACCTTGCAGTTTCAGCGAGTGTTTGTAAATGCTCAAAATGCTACAAATAAGGTTGATGTTGTAACCATTTCGGTTCCCCCAAAGAAAGTTCCAATATGATTAGGTACCTTCTAAAGCGTCCCTATTACCATCACTTTTCTAGGTCATATCCCATTTCTAATGAGAAAGCTATCCCGTGGCACTATGGTGCTCAATTTTACCATAATGGGAAGAAATTGAACGTCGATTCTCCATCTGATAAAGATAAAGACAAGCCAGAGGTTGACGATATTGTGGGTGACAGTAGAATGACGCGTAGCGGCCGGATTTATCCTTCCCCAGAAGCAAGTGCTAAGGCCGGTCTAGGGGCGGCGAATGGAAAAGTAGTTGTGACGAAAGTAGCAGTCGTACAAGCTCCAACACCTATGTTGAATCGGATCTAGATAAAGGTGTAACTGAGCTCATGAGGTATATTCGGAAGAGTGATTATAAGATCATTGATCAGCTTGGTCAGACGCCTGCAAAGATTTCCATCTGGGCCTTATTGAGAGATTCTGAGCCCCATAGGAACGCCTTGATGAATCTGCTAGGAACCTCTTTTGTGCCCCAGGAAATCTTCGTTATTCAGTTCGAAGGTATTGTGAACACTTTCTCTGCGAACAACGGATTGGGCTTCACTAATTATGATTTGCCTCCTGAAGGAAGAAACCATAATAAAGCTCTCCACATCTCTATCGAAGTTAGCCATACAACTCTGTCTCGTTTGTTGGTTAACACAGGATCATCTCTCAATGTGCTCCCGAAGTGTGCTTTGATGAAGCTCAATTATGATGGAGCCGTGCTCAGGCCAAGTGATTTGATCGTCAAGGATTTTGATGGTTCTAGAAGGTCTATGTTTGGAGAAGTGGACTTACCAGTGAAAATAGGCCTGCAGACGTTCAAAACGACTTTCTTTGTTATGGACATTAATCCATCTTACTGTTGTTTACTTGGTCGCCCTTGGATTCATGGGGCAGGTGCGATTACCTCAACCTTACACCAAAAGCTGAAGTTCTTGGTTAATGGGAAAGTGGTCACCATCTGTGGAGAAGAGGAATATATGCTTAGTTGTTTGAGCTCTTTCCGCTACGTGGAAGTTAAGGGAGAAATTCATGAGACTCCTTTTCAGGCGTTTGAAACTGTTCAAGTTATCAAGACTCCTCGTCTTTGAGGTTAAAGCATGAAGGTCTATGACATCCTACCGTGAAGCTCGTGCTATTATTGAATTTGGACACCCTGAAGGTTGGGGTAGAGTTTTGGAGTTCCCAACTCAGAAGGACAAGAAAGGTTTGGGTTATGTTCTTGGAAAAACGCCGTTGGCTATTCCTGTCGTCCAAAGATTCCTCCGTCATCAGTTTGTTAAAGGAGGTATCCAATTTGAAGATGTTGATGTTATTGGGGATGAGGCCCGGCGGATGCTATATGGATCGGTGGATTCGTCCTACTACTCGGGAAAGAGCCAGAAGCTGGTTTTACGAAGATATCGCCGTCATCACTCATCCTTAAGAGTAATTTTCTTTTGTTTGCATCATGTAATAATTCCTACACTCAAAGTGTAGGATCTTTCAAATATTTTGCTCATTGTCTTTCTTTTTGCGTTTTACAAATTTAACATTGGCAATGTGATCTTTATTTTTTTTTTAATCTAAAACTAAAATAAGGAAATAAAATCAATCATGCGAATCTAGTTCCCCATTATTAGAGATTTCAATGGTAATGACTTTTCTATGGCTACTTATGACTTAATCGATCTATCAAGGCGATGAAGAAGTTGATGAAGATTGTGAAGTTCTGAAGAGTTAGCCGATTTTTGAGGCAAGAAGAGAAGTCTATTCAGCCACATGAAGAGACTTTAGAAGTGATAAACTTGGGTACTGAAGAGGTCAAGAGAGAAGTTAAGATCGGAGCTTCCTTAGAAGAAAATGTCAAGCAGAGGTTGATTGAGATGCTTTGAGAGTATGTTGATGTCTTCGCTTGGTCCTATGAAGACATGCTTGGGCTGGATACTGACATTGTTATGCACGAGCTGCCCTTGAAAGCAGATTGTCCGCCTGTGAAATAGAAGCTTCGGCGAACTCATCCTTAGATGTCGAAGAAAATTAAAGAGGAAGTTCAAAAGCAGTTCGATGCTGGTTTTCTGAAAGTTGTTTCTTATCCTCCATGGGTTGCAAATATTGTACCAGTACCGAAGAAAGATGGTAAAGTTAGGATGTGTGTCGATTACAGGGACTTAAACAGAGCAAGCCCTAAAGACGATTTCCCGCTCCCACACATTGATATATTGGTTGACAATACTGCTCAGGCTAAAGTATTTTCTTTCATGGATGGTTTTTCTGGCTACAATCAAATCAAGATGTCTCCAGATGATATGGAAAAGACCACTTTCATAACACCTTGGGGAACATTTTGTTACAAAGTGATGCCTTTTGGTTTGAAGAATGCTGGGGCAACATATCAACGGGCAATGGTCACTCTTTTTCATGATATGATGCACAAAGAGATTGAAGTTTATGTTGATGATATGATTGCGAAATCCCAGACGGAAGAGGAACACCTTGTTCATCTTCTGAAGTTGTTTAAAAGGTTACGAAAATTCAGACTGAGGTTGAATCCTAATAAATGCACCTTCAAAGTGAGGTCGGGGAAACTGTTGGGTTTTATTGTAAGTGAAAGAGGAATCGAGGTTGATCCTGCCAAAGTGAAAGTTATACAAGAAATGCCTGTGCCGAGAACTGAAAAAGAGGTTCGTGGTTTCTTAGGGAGGTTGAACTACATTGCTAGATTCATCTATCATCTTACAGCCACGTGTGAGCCTATATTCAAATTTTTAAGAAAATATCAGACGGACAGGTGGAATGACAATTGTCAATTGGCTTTTGACAAAATCAAAGAGTACTTGCAGGAACCTCTGATCCTTTCGCCTCCAATTGAAGGTAGACCTTTGATCATGTATCTGATAGTGCTTGAGAGCTCAATGGGGTGCGTCATGGGGCAACAAGACGAGTCTGGTCGAAAAGAGCATGCCATATACTACCTTAGCAAAAAGTTTACCGACTGTGAAACAAAATACTCACTGCTCGAGAAAACTTGTTGTGCTTTGGCTTGGGCTACTCGCCGACTGAGGTAGTATATGTTGACCCATACCACTTTGTTGATATCCAAAATGGATCCAATTAAGTACATCTTCGAGAATCCAGCTCTCACGGGAAGAGTGGCTCGTTGGCAAATGATTCTCATGGAATACGATATCCAGTATACTACTCAAAAAGCTATCAAAGGTAGTGTATTGGAGGACTACCTTGCTCATCAGCCTATGGATGATGATTATCAACCGATGAAGTTCGAATTACCGGACGAGGATATTATGTTTATCAGGGATTGTAATATTTCAGGCCCAGATGAAGGACCCGAACCAGGATCGCGATGGACGATGGTGTTCGACGGTGCCTCTAATGCCTTGGGTAACAGTGTTGGCGCTTTTATTACTTCTGCAACAGGGTTTCATATCCCTTTCACTGCCAGGATTTGTTTTGAATGTACGAACAATATGGCCGAGTACGAAGCTTGTATCTTTGGGATCGAAGCAGCCATTGATTTGAGAATCAAAATATTGGAAGTATAAGGAGATTCAGCTCTAGTAATAAGCCAAATCAACGGAGATTGGAAGACTTGTCACCCTAATCTGATTCCGCATAGGGAGCATGTCTTGAAACTGATCCCGTACTTTGATGAGATTACTTTCAATCATATTCCAAGAGAAGAGAATAACTTGGCAGACGCATTGGCTACTTTGTCGTCCATGTTTAAAGTTAAATGGGCTAATGAAGCCCCCTCTATCACCATCATGAGGTTGGATGAGCCAGCATTTTGTTATGAGATGGAAGAGGATGTTGACGAAAAGCCTTGGTTTTATGATATCAAAAGGTATCTTGAGACTAAAGAATATCCAGAGGATGCTTCGATCACTGATAAAAAGACTCTACGGAAGTATTCCTCCAAGTTCTTCCTGAACAATGGCGTGTTGTATAAGAGAAATTATGATTCCGTTTTGCTCAGGTGCGTGGATAAACACGAGGCAAGCAAAATTATAGAAGAAATTCATGAAGGTTCCTTCGGGACACATTCTAGTGGACATACTATGGCCAAGAAAATCTTGAGAGCAGGCCACTATTGGTCAACGATGGAAACAGATTGTTATAATCATTCCAAGAATATGTTACAAGTGCCAGATCTATGCTGATAAGATGCACGTGGCTCCTTCTCCTTTGAATGTCTTGACTTCTCCTTGGCCATTCGCAATGTGGGGCATCGATATGATCGGAAGGATAGAACCAACCGCTTCCAATGACCATCGTTTCATTTTAGTCTCCATTGATTACTTCACTAAGTGGGTTGAAGCGGCGTCTTATGCCAACGTGACCAAACAAGTGGTTACGCGTTTCATTAAGAACAATATCATTTGTCGGTATAGAGTTCCTGAAAAGATCATCACGGATAACGGTTCCAATCTCAACAACAAGATGATGAAGGAATTATGCAATAGTTTCAGGATTAAGCATCATACCTCTTCTCCTTATCGCCCAAAGATGAATGAGGCTGTGGAGGCAGCAAATAAAAACATTAAGAAGATCGTGCAGAAGATGGTTGTCACCTATAGAGATTGGCACGAGATGTTACCCTTTGCTTTTCATGGTTATCGCACTTCGGTACGTACTTCAACTGGAGCAACCCCCTTTTCTTTGGTATACGGCATGGAAGTTGTCCTACCTGTGGAGCTTGAAATCCCTTCCTTGAGAATTATGCGGATGTTCGATTAGATGAAATGAATGGGTCCGAATCGTTTAGATCAGTTGAATCTCATTGACGAGAAGAGGCTGGCGGCAATTTGCCACGGACAAGTGTACCAGAGTAGGATGAAAGCTGCTTTCGATAAGAAAATACGTCCTCGGAATTTTCAAGCTGGCGATCTCGTGTTAAAGAGAATCTTGTCTCCAAGCAATACAGATGCTCGGGGCAAATGGGCCCCGAATTATGAAGGACCATATGTTGTAAATAAAGTTTTCTCCAGAGGAGCCATGATGCTTACAACTATGGATGGAGAGGATTTCACTCACCCCGTCAATGCAGACATAGTCAAAAAATACTTCGCATAAAATAAACCCCCAGTCGGTGGCTCGGTGAAAAGCAGTCGACCCAGACACGATGAGGGGTTCGGGCAAAATTTATGGACAAGAAAGAGTGGTAGAGTGAAAAATAAGTACACCCACTAAGTTGAGCCCGTGAAGGGGCAATTTAGGCAAAAAAGGGTATCCCGGTGGATCGAAAACCCGAAAGGGAGATCCGGGAAAAAAGGGGATTTAAAGCGAATGATTACGGTCTGTATTGCATCTGTGTTGCTTCACTTCATTATAATGGATAACCTGGAAGGGCATGGAAGCGATCCATCGGTTTGTCCGGCAAGATGGCTAAGGTGCTTTGAAGACATGGAGGGTTATAACGAAGTCAGATTCGTTGAAAGTTGTCGTTACATTTCCATTTATGTTTCTCCATTGTTTTGTAGTGTATGCAATTACCTCTTTTTAGGAATTGCTTCTTGATGTAAATGCCTATTCACGGGCTACGAAATCAATAAAATTTCAAATTTTTATCCGAATTATGTTTCTTTTTGTTTTTATTTTTATTTTACTTGGTTTGTTTGCAAAAAAAATTCGTCCGATATTTTGATAAGTTTTGCATTTTTAAAATATTGTTGTTCCTACGATGCATGATGTAAATTGTTGAAACTACTTAAGATTTTGGGTGTTAATGACGGTATCCGAAGTTCGCCACTCTGTGCTCGGAGATGTTGCTATGACTTGTGGCTTGCAGGTATATGATGGGTTATCAGGGTGATGTCCCCTTTTTCCCAATGAAGAGTACATCCCAATCCAAGTTCATCCCCTATGAAGCCAATTCTCAAGTAGAATTCATTTCTGAAAGGTCCTGAAGGATTGATTTTGTTACTAATGATTTATGCTTTGACATACTGATATTGTCGTACTCCCCAGTATAAGTCTAGATGTTGGTTGAGGCTTATCCCCAGTGAGTTTGATTCCGAGTAAGAATTCATTGCAAGAAGGATCAGATAGGTTGATTAGTTCCCCAGTGATACACAGTTCGACATGTTGACATTATCATAATCCCCAGTGCAAGTTATGGGTACCGATCTCAGGTAAATCCCCGATGAGTCATTGATACCTATTCCAGGTGAAATTCCCCAGTAATGTCCATCGAATTCTCAAATCATCCCCAATAGAAGGTTCTAGCCTTTATTCTCAATGAAGATGGTTTGAACCATTGACTCAGGGTTGATATCCCCAGTGAGCATGCTTTGACAGATGAATTGTTGTTGTATTCTCCAGTGAGTTTTGTCTTATCACATCAAAGTTCCCAGTGCATAAGGTGTGCCCCGGTCAATTGATTATATTCCCATGTGTAAGTCGCATTCTTCCATATGAAGTTATTCTGAGCATCTTCAAGAATTTTGATTCTCAGATTAGTCATGTTGAGACAAGAATATTTGTTTACCCAGTGGATTTGGATATCTGAATGTATTCCCCAATGGAGCTTTCTATCCGAATCAGATTTCTCTTCCCCAATGAAGATTAATCATTCATTTTCCGGTATTTCTACACTGGTGTGCATTCCCCAGTCAAAGTCTCCCCATTGTGGTCTTGCTATTGAGATCTTTATTTTTGGAGACAAAAAGATGTTATATTCCCCCAGTGGATTCCTGGTTTGAAAGGTTCATATCCCTACGAAGGGATTGATTCTCCGATGAAGTCTAATGCCATTTGATTTATTCGAGATGCTAATGACTACTCGCAGATGTTTGTGGATTTCCCCATGAAGTTGTGTTCCCCAGCGGAGTTCCACTCAAAATTCCCCATGAAGTCTCCAAATTCCCTAGTGAAAGTAGGAGAATTTTCCTAGTGAAGTTTTTTGTATCCTCAGTGAAGAGTAATGACTCTCTCCCCAGGAAGTAAGATTGGTTTGAAGTCCAATTCATTTTCCCCAAGTGAAAGAACGCTTCCCATATTGGAATTGCAATTTATTTTTGCAAGTGTCCTCCAAAATCCACCCCCAATGGTATCTCTCTCCCGGATGTTCATAGCTTCGCAGCAGCCGATCATCGATACTATTACTTCTCATTTAATCATTCAAGCATGAACTCATTACATTGCATCTACCTTAAATCGTAGCATTACATTGATTAGAACATTCGCCATAAAAATTCAAACATGCATATTAAGTGTTTGTCAATTATGTATATCTAGAAATAAGCAATCTCTATGGTTTACCCTCAAGATGTCTTCTCAATAGATTTCTGCTTCCCTAATCGTCACTTCAAATCAAGTGTCTTATGGGAACCCATTCCCTCTCTAGTGGAGTCTTCTGTGGCGTATTTTACGTCAGTCAGGTCAAGTTATGTCGCCTTTTCCCCAGTAAGTCGTAGACTTCTCTTGCGTAGCAAGCCTTCGGTTATGTTACCCGTATTTGTATCGCCGTTAGAGTGCGAGTGAGAGTTGGTGTATAACCTTTCTTACTTTTCAAGTATTTGAGTATCCATACTTGGTGTGTGGTAATTCAGATAATTGCCACTTTTGAAGAATTATACCCCGCCTTTGGCCTGAGGGATATTATAGTTCTTGTGTCGTTGCATGCACCTTCTTAAAGCCCGACATGGTGGCAATCATTGTGAGAGTCCTCTCGATCGGTCTCTTTCCCTCGTAATTTCATCTTTGTACAGATGTTTCTTATCCCCAATGATTTTATCTTTGTACGGATGTTTCTCTTCCCCTTACGAGTTCGTCTTTGCCCGACGTCCTCTCCCTTGTGAGTTCACCATCTCCAGGTGTCTTCTCTTTGTTTAGATTTGCGAAGTTAACTAGCTCTTCGTGCCAAAGATCTATTTTGAAGATCGTCTTGGTATAGATGTTTTCTTCCTTGTGAATTTTACTTGGTATAGACATACTCTTTTAGAGTCCATCTTGGTATAGATGTTCTCTCTTTTGATCTTGGTATAAGATGTTTGAAGGTCTCTTTTAGAGTCGTCTTGGTATAGATTGCTCTCTTTCTTTGAGTTCGCTTTGGTATAAGTGTCTTCGTTTTGATCTTCGAAGTTCATTTTGGTTTAAGCGTTTCTTCTGTTTGAAGGTCTATGGTTAGAGTTGTCTTGGTATAGATATACTCTTTTAGAGTTCGTCTTGGTATAAATGTTATCTCTTTTGGATTTCACTTTGGTATAAGTTTCTTTATTTTGATCTTCGAAGTTCGTTTTGGTTTAAGCGTTTCTTCTGTTTGAAGGTCTATGGTTAGAGTTGTGTTGGTATAGATATACTCTTTTAGAGTTCGTCTTGGTATAGATGTTATCTCTTTTGGAGTTCACTTTGGTATAAGTGTCTTCATTTTGATCTTCGAAGTTCGTTTTGATTTAAGCGTTTCTTCTGTTTGAAGATCTATGGTTGGAGTTGTCTTGGTATAGACATAGTCTTTTAGAGTCCATCTTGTTATAGATGTTCTCTCTTTTGGAGTCTGCTGTGGTATAAGTGTCTTCATTTTGATCTTCGAAGTTTGTTTTGGTTTAAGCGTTTCTTTTGTTTGAAGGTCTATGGTTGGAGTTGTCTTGGTATAGATATACTCTTTTAGAGTTCGTCTTGGTATAGATGTTATCTCTTTTGAAATTCACTTTGGTATAAGTGTCTTCATTTTGATCTTCGAAGTTCGTTTTGGTTTAAGCGTTTCTTCTATTTGAAGGTCGATGGTTAGAGTTGTCTTGGTATAGATATACTCTTTTAGGGGCCGTCTTGGTATAGATTGTTCTCTTTCTTGGAGTTCACTTTGGTATAAGTGTCTTCATTTTGATCTTCGAAGTTCGCTTTGGTTTAAGCGTTTCTTCTGTTTGAAGGTCCATGATTGGAGTTGTCGTGGTATAGATATGCTCTTTTAGAGTCCATCTTGGTATAGATGTTCTCTTTCTTAGAGTTTGCCTCGGTTTAAGAGTCCTCTGTCTTGAAGATCGTCTTGGTATAGATGTTTTCTTCCTTGTGAGTTCGTCTTGGTATAGACTTACTCTTTCTTGAGTTCGCTTTGGTATAAGTGTACTCCCTTCATCATTACCACAGTAAATTCATCTTGGTACAGTTTGTTCTCTCTTGAAGATCATCGGGATTTTCTAAATCGTGTGAGCCTGTGCAATGCTGAAGAAGAGGTGTGGTTCCAAAAGATGAATATCTGAGGTTCTATTATTTTGAGCGACATCTCAATACGCAAGATATGTGTGTCCAGAAGCTTCTAATTATCTCTCGAGAATCAAGGTTTTGGAGTTCTGATTTCCTTTCATACAGATATTGATTACAGTTTCGAGCTACAGTGTGTTGTGGTCGAATACTTGAGCCCGACTTGATTATATGGTCTTTTATGAGTCTTGAAGTATCTGCATATGGCTTATCAATCCACGCGATTCATCAGAAAATCAAGAACGGTCAGATAAAATGACATTTGAATGTGTGCACTAAAAAGTCAACAAAAGTCAAAGTTTGACCAGGTGGAATTCGGTCAAAGTTATGAATCAAAGTCAAGATTAGAAAATATGATCATTTGTTGAGAAAGATCGGAAGAATCGGTGAAAATAAGGTTTCTTTCAATTTAAGTAACTTTAAACTTAGAAAATTTTTACATTTAAGTACTTTATGTTCATGAACCATGTTGTCGACTCTATCTCACTCGTGTATGGACGAAATTTCACGAATGATCATTAGAAAGAGTGCATTTAGTACTCAGGTTTTCCTTATGAAGATTTTTCGAGGCGCTGAATTTGAGTTATAAAGCCCGAGTTTGAAGTTCACAACTTTTGAAGTTTACACTTAGTGAAATTTTAAGTGTTTTCAATGTGTTCAAGTACTCGACTTTGGAGGTATTTTACGTGTTTGAGGCATCGATTAAGTCGAGTTCAAAATCAAGGTTGTGCATTTAGCGACAATCTACAACTTTGTTGAAGAAATCAAATCCATTCGAGAATCGGATCAAAATTACAGACTCGGAGATTCGGGTTATCATTTCTCAAAACTTCAACACTTAGAAATATTTTGAAGTGTTTGTTTCTATGCTCAAGCTGACAGTTTCCGGTTCGATTTTATCATAGTTATCGGTTTCGAATTAAAAAGTGTTCAACTGCAAAGTTTTTCACCTCACGGTATTCTACAACTTTGTTGAAGGAATCGAGTTAATTCGGGACTCAGATCAAAAGTTACGAAGCCCGGAAAATAAGAATTCATCATGTTTGCAAGGTTCGAATAGTTGTTGTGTGTGTGTGTGTGTTTTGTTTTTGTCATCGATTCAATTGCCGCACAGAGAAACTCCGAACATGAAAGTTAGAGTTTTCCATGCCCTCTACGAGTTCCGTTTAGAAATTTTTTCGTTTCCGATGTTGGAGCGAAAGATATGGAGCGTCGTAAGTGACAGTTTGAAATTTCCAAAATGCAAGATGACACACACATTTTCCGCCATGCATACGGAAGCATTTCATCGAACAGCTTTTGTGCACATGTTTGAGGCTGTTTTCTCGTAGATTCGATCGCCGCACGGAAAAACCTCGAACACGAAAGTTGGAGTTTGTCATATACTCTATAAGTGTCGTTTAGAAATTATTTCGTTTCGGACGTCGGAGCAAAAAATACGAAGCGCCGTAATTGATAGTTCGAAGTTGGAAAATTGTTACAAGTCATGCTTGGAATCTGCCCATCCCAGCCAGGACTTTCGTCGAACAGTCATGTGGCAAATTTCAAACACTTTTTTCTCCATGATTAAGGCTCCATTTAAATTTGCAGCGAACTACAAAGTAGTTATATTACACACAATCTTTCGGATAGGCACTGAGTTTACGTTATTTGATCGAGTATCGAAGAAGTTATAGGTCTGTAAAGTAGTACACTTGGCATGGACAAATAGTTGTTAATGTTCAAGAAAATTCTCAAGTATTCAAAACAGCTTGTGATGTCATGACTTTGAGGCTAAATTCGGCGAGCTTGCGATCAACTTTTCATCGGGCGCTCAACATCAATATTGTTCTATCAAGTGTGCTCTTCGAGTCGACGCTCTCGTTATATCGATTGAACTACTACACACCAAGATAGAAGCAGCCAAAGCAGCTGGCATGAGTTTATTTTTCTGAGGCAAAAATGATGGTACTCGTGTTTGTTCAATTGACCATACAGAAGGAAGCTTGCATGTATCGTGGAGAAAATATACAAAAAACGTGAAACTTCATTATTAAGGACCACACTCCCACCTGATTCAGGGGCTCACGGATAACCTGATTTTCTTGATTCTTTTTTAGAACCTCTGACAACCTTTCCCCGAATATGTTACGAATGCTAACAAACAGCGACGAAACGATTTCTGGCCAACCATTTTTCTTCGACCTCCCTTCACCTCCATAGCAAAACTTTTACGCCCTCACTCTTTTTTTCCTCACTCTTGAACCCATATGATAAAAAAAAATCTCACGCTCCCTCTATCTTCCTCACCTCACCTCGCCATTCTTCTTCACTTTCAACCTTTCATCCTCCATTCTTTTCACCCTTCACCATATATAAGACTTTTGAAAACTCACATTACAACACTCATTCTAACAAACTTTCCATATGAAATTTTCTCATTTTTCTTTTCGGACGGTGGACTCTTCTCAAAAAAAAAAAAAAACAACCCACCTATCTTGATTCACTCTCTTCATGCAACCACTCTATCATACCCCAAATTTTCCCTCCATCTTCTCAAGATATTTCATACATCCATACTCGAGTTCCTCGAGTTGATCGGACAAACTCTCTCTAGATAATCAACCCAAACTAGGGTTTGGTATCTCTCGAATCAAGATGGACTTCTAACATCTCCAATGGTCATCATGCTTCCTCATATGCTTGAGAGATTCCCCATGTCAGGTTTCAAGCCTCATGAGTCAAAATTCCTCACGATTGCTCGGATGGTTGAAAATCGGTTGTATTGGACAAAAGTCAAGCTGGTCAACATACGGTCAAACTTCATAATTTTTGGTCAACATCCTCATTTTGAAGTTAAATTCATCATTTGATCAAGGGTTGATCATGATTCATCAAGAAAACTCAAGATTTGCTCAGCGGTCGAACTTTCTAAATTAGGGTTTCTGGTGAAAAGTCAAGCTGAACTTTGGTGATCATAACTTTCTCATACTTTCTTAGAAATTTTCCACCACCTCTTGTTTTGAAGCAAATTCAATTCTCTACAACTTCATGTCTCACAAGAATGTTCAAAAATGCTTCATTTGAGAGGTATGGCTTAAAACATTCTGGTCATTTTCAAAGTCAACAAAAGTCAACATTTTGTTTTGAATATATATTGAGCATGGAAACTCAATTGAGATGATACCAAAAGGTTGGTTAGAGGACTCTTATAGCTTTCTAAAAGTCCAAGAACACTCAAAATGTGGAAAATTGAGCAAGATACACTATTGGAAGTTGGGCGATTTTGAATGATTACAAAAGGACATTTTGGTCAAAATGCAAAATTTTCCAAATGGGCCTATAACCTTTTGATCCAAACTTGTTCATGACATTATTTTTGACCCATCAATGCTTGGCCATGGTAATTTTCTATTTTTATGATTTATCTTTGAATTTTAAAACATTTAATTCAAAATTAAATCATATAAAATATGAAAATAAGATATTTTTTCAAATGGATTGATTTTATATCATGCTTGAGGTCCAAGGAAGCCCATAACACTTGCCAATTTCTTGCTAGCCTTCACATTGATGAGAAAATCAAATTTTTTCTAAAATTTGATTTGTTTTAAAGAGAAAATATTGCACATTCAATAACCAATCTTTTTTCACTCTTTTCCTCTCAAATCCCTCATAAATACTCGACCTATTGCCAAGCACAAAGGGGAAACCCTAGCCCCATACATAACCCTTATTTTGCCAAATTTTTCAAAGAATTGTCAAAAATCGTGTTTCAAAATCCAGCCACTTTCAGCCATCCAAAACCATCCCATTGTCTTCAGGAGGTAAGTTTGAGTAAGTACACATCATTATCATTGATCAAAGCAAGCTAAATCGATGCATATACATACATACATATTCAAAACTTTTTGATTTTTGCATTTTGCTATTCTGCTCGTTTCAATTGATTCTAATGCCTTTTTTGTGTTCATGAGACTCCATATACACGATCTAGGCAATCGCTAGCAAGGTTGCACGTCCAAATTCCACGATGCCATGATTAGGGTTTTGGAACTGTTGAGTTTCTGGTATTTAGAGACACTTCGAGGCAAACCACCCGCACCATTGGATTCGCGGACCCGATTTAGGGGTAGCCTAATCGATCCTCGAATCCATGTATTTTGCAGGTTTGCAGATCGGGCTTCCCGGAGAAGATGACCGGAGCCCTAGCTCCGGCGCTGACTCAGGCGAGGACCGGCGAGGAGACTGCGTGGCATAATGACGCGTTTTAATTCGTCCATTCAAAAACAACTGGGGCCCGCGCGCTGACTCAGTTTGAATTCAAATATCCAGGACGTGTCATCATTCATATTCGTTTGTTTTTAGCTTTTCCAACACCAAATGACAGATGGCGCAGTGGTTAAGGCATTATACATTTCCAAGATACTCTCAGGGTCCCTATTCGAACCATGCGGGACGGTTGTTTTCCTTTTACAAACTCAACTATTTTAACTATTTTCATATTTTTCAATATTTTGCATTCATTTTAATTCTTTTCATATTTTTATTTCATGCATTAAAAATCATCAAAATATTTTTTCCTTTTGCATTTATTTTCAGAAAATACTTATTTAATTTGTAAAATTAAAAAATATTATTTTGCATGCATATTTATTTTTATTCATAATTTAGTATTTAAATCACTTTTAATTAGTTTTTAATTATTTAAATGCATCCAAAAAATCCCAAAAAATTATTTTAGCATATTTATGTTACTTCCAGCATGTCATATTTTTCTCATTTAAAAATTGCATTTTGCTAACATTTTCTCTTATTCGATTCATCTCGTATTTTCCGATTTCTCATTCTCTTGCAGGTTGCTCCGTTTCAGACGATTTCTTTTATCGTTCTATTTTTTCCAATAATGTAACTGCTCATGGGATGTAATAGTTTTAATTAGGCTTTTATTTTCCGCAAGTTTAAATTATGTATACGCCCAAAGCCATGTAATAGCGTGGGACATTTACCTTTCCGCACCTTTACATTTCGCATTTTAATTTCCGCACCCTATAAGCTAGTAATTAGGCGTGTATGGCAAGATAAAATGAACATAGCCCACTAATTTTCAAGATAACATCTATTTGAATCAACACACTTCTTCACACATGCACCCCTTAGGGTAATTCTCTCTCGTTGCCTTACAAATTCAAATGGTCATGTCCCTCGAACATAGAGGTATTCTAGCACCGTTGCCTTCAAAACAAATCATCATAGTCCCTTCGATACAAAGATCATAAGACCCACGATGTCGCCTCCGAATACATGATCTTGACCCTCGATTGTCGCCTCGAAAATGATGATAGTCCTTGAATGTGCTAGGATACTTCCTACAAGTTGCTTTCTATGACCATCCGATGTCCCGCTTACATCCAACGAATACGGTTACCTACCAACTAATGGTATGGATAGCGTTATTCTAAAGGAACGTAAAACAATACAAAAAACGACCAATTCTGAGTAGGTAATAAGACTTTTAGTTGCTTTCTCTATCAAAATACTTTTCACACCACACACTTTTATCAAAGTTCAAACTAGTTTCAAAAAAACGAAACATTTCCGAACACTTTGTATACATTCCTACATGAATCATGACAAAGTCAAAGCGAAATGCCTTTTTCAAAACATTTTTCACACATAAATCAATTTTTAAAGTGATCTAAGAGCAACTAAGAGCTCGTAGATAACTACGGATGGAAAGGGGTGCTAATACCTTCCCTTTTCATAACCTTCTCCCTTACTCAGAATCTAACGAATGTCTTTTTCTGTACTTTTTACCTTCCCTTAATTGGATAAAAGAAAAGTCGGTGGCGACTCTTGCTATCCGCACATTTGCGATACAAAATCCACAAAGTCAGTTCACCGTGTTACAGAACTGGCGACTCTGTCGGGGAGACACCCTAAAGAGAGAATTATCTTAGGGATTTCTAGATCACATTTATTGCTTTCTGTTTGATTTGTATGCTTTATCTTTAAGGGTTGCTTGGGTATTATATTTGTGGGGGATCCTACACCCGGATCCGGGTTTCCTTTAGGTAAGTAGCAATAAATCGTCGCGACCGTTAGGCGTATATCAAAACGGTCAACATGATGGCTACGTTAGCGTGACACTTTGGTTGTCCCGATACTCTTCATTCCCAAGTTGAGGATAGTATTTGGCTTCTGCGTGGTGTCATCAAGCGCTAACTAAACTTGTAGAACCTTAATTGACCCATCTTGGCCACTAGAAGGTAGTGAGATGGTCGGCTTTGGTGCAGACTAAGGTTGGTTGATACTCGATGCTACGCTCATTGAGATCAGACTTTTGGGACATTTTTGATCGACCACTTGGTAGTCGTATTGAAATAGCGCCTCTGAAAAGATCAATGATGTGAGATTCCTAGAACCCGGTTACTATTATAGGACAGGATGAACCAACTCAAACTTTTGGTAGGGTAGTCACCTATACCTCATGCAAGCCTTAAACCTAGGCTCATTGTGTGGATTGTTTGTGTATGCTAAGCATGACATCATGACATCATCTGCATTGCATATCATTTCTAACCATTTCAAGGACCTAGGGATTTATCTTTGCTCTGTTTTGTAGGTATTATGGCTTCTAGAAAGACTATCAAGATTAACTTCATGGGTATACCTTCTCAACTCAAAATTGGTTTGAAATTCCCGATCCATGATTCATCAAAAGGCATGGTTATCTACTTGACTTGGTTATCTCGGTTTTGAAGAAGATATGATGCGTCCTATTCCAGTTCTTGATCCGAAACACCATTGCTTTACATTCCCATATTACCAGTTGGTTCCTACCTTTGAAGAGTTCTCTAAGCTACTTGGGGTACCTATTCTTGACCAAATGCCATTCACCGGTTTAGAAAAGGTTCCTAGGTTTGAAGACATTGCATCAGCCTTACATCTTAAGCGCTCAGACATTGAAGCCAATTGGGAAACTAGAAGCGGAGCTAAGGGTTTACTTTCCAAGTTCCTAATTAAGAAAGCCCGAGAATTCCTCAAAGTTATGAGTTTCTATGCATTCGAAGACATTGTGGCCTTGCTAATCTACGGTTTGGTTCTATTCCCTAACTCAGATCAATTCATAGATGTCAACGCCATCAAGTTGTTCCTTACCCGCAATCCTGTGCCTACTTTACATGGAGACATCCTACATTCTCTCCACACTCGTACTACCAAGAGACAAGGAACTCTCATGTGTTGCATACCGTTACTTTCGAGGTGGTTTATTTCGCACCTCCCTCCATCAGTTTTGAAGAACGAGCAAAGGATGAAGTGGTCTCAAAGATTGATGTCACTCTCTCATTCGGATATCCGTTGGAGTCTTTTCTCTCAAAGGACTTCACCTTCATTGGCGTTGTGGAGAATTCCCTAATGTACCGCTACTTGGTATAAGGGGTATACTTACAACCCTTCTAGCTCTCGTCGGTTTGGTTTTGCGAAGAGATGGTCCGCATGATATGCTTCTCCAGACATTGTGTTCGTACAATCACGATCTCGAATGCAAGCGAAGGTTCATACACGCTTGGGGCATGGTAAAGAAGGCGATACCAAGACTTTGGGGCACCAAAACTCCATTCCTTGGGAACCTTACCTCAAATTGGTGCGAGCTCGAGCTCAAAACCTCATGATGCCATTCGCACTTTGTTTTACGGTAATTATGGAACACATTGCTATAGGTGGCGTACCTATCTTTATTCTCCATCGACATGCCTACTGATTTTGAAGACTTGAAGAGATCCTGGATTCAACTTAAAGAAGAAAGGGATACCTTTGAAGCTAAATGTTATGCAAGCGAGAAGAAAGTGCTAGAGTTGACCAAGCTACTTGAGGCATCAGCCCTACCTCGGCATGGAGACTTAGAGCTTTTATTTGTTTTGAACTATCTCTTGTACTTAAAAAGAAAAAAAAGAATAAAAAAGAGTACTAATAAATGTTTGTTCATTGCTTGTTTAACAAATTTAAATCTCTAAGGTCCTTGAAAACATTGCATTGCATTCACATAAACATCGCATAGCATAGCATAACATTGCATCACAGGTACATTGGAGATTGGTTTTCTCATTTTCTCGCTATTTATTTTAGCAGAAATGGCTCTCGAACAGACTGTCAGAGATCTCCAAGCTCAGAATGCTCAGTTTCAACAGATGTTCACCAATTTGGTCCAAGGCCAAGAAGATCTGAAGAAGCTCATCAACAGAAAGAAGAAGGTTGTTGGTCTCCTCAACATGGGCAAACGCTACAAAGGTGGTCCTAAGGTGGTCAGCCGTATAGAACTCTCTGAAGGAAGTGTCAAGAATGAAGGGAGTGACAAGGGTGATGGCGAAGGCAGCCAGCCTGAACTTGAAAAAGACTATGATAATGGCCAGTACTCTGATGAAGATGACCAGTACAAGCAACTTGAAGACCGTCTGAATGCTGTGGAAAACCTGAAGATGTCCGGGCTGAATTTTGATGATCTGAGTCTTGTTCCTGGTGTTGTGATTCCTCCCAAGTTCAAAGTTCCAACTTTTCCCAAGTATGATGGCATGTCTTGTCCTAAACTGCATTTGAAGTCTTATGTTCAGAAGATCAACCCCCACACTGATGACAGAAAGTTGGGATGCATTATTTTCAAGAGAGTTTGTCCGGAACCCAGTTGGAATGATATTATCAGCTAGAGAATGACCGTATCCGTACTTGGAGTGACTTAGCAGATGCTTTCTGAGACAATATGAGTACAATGAATTGACACCCACTGCATGCACTACAAAGCATGTCTATGGTCGTGATGAGAAGTTCAAGGGTATGCTCGAGATGGAGAGATCTAGCGAGCGAGGTTCAACCACCCTTGTCCAATAGGGAGTTGGTTGATATGTTTATAGAACAGCGGGCCCATTCTTTAATCATCGATTGGAAACTCTTGACCAGATTCACGGTGATACTAACGGTGACGTTGAAGTGGTATCAGAAAGATTCATGTAAGTCATCTTCAAATCTGCGAGAGATCTTTTGGTGGTAAGAAGAAAGTCAATCTTGTGTATGGTCGGAAAAGCCGAGCCAAGACCGACCGCTCGATCTGTGGGGCGGTTGTGATCTCGATCCTACATCGGCTGATCTCGGTGAGGACAGCGTGGCGAGCAGCATACGAGGCGAGTTCTGAAGATCAACATGCCATTGTCAAGCCTTGCAACACATGTTGAAAGCGCGTGATTACTTTGAGGATCCTCCTCGGAATGTCAATACCTCCTCTCAGAGATATAACCCTAATGCTAAGTGTGCTTATCATTCCAATAGCCGGGACATAGTCTTGATGATTGTTGGGCTTTGAAGAACAAAATTCGGGATATGATTGAAGCTAAGCGATTGAGTTTGATCCTCTGTTGAGATTCAGATGTGATCAACGCCTATGCTAACCATGACAAAGTTCCAATCTTGTGGGTGAGGATACTTATGTTTTCAACATAGATGACTTGACCATTCCTCATGGTATTAAGAAGAATTTCTTTGCCGGTGTCAATCAGGATGCCCGAGAATTGTCGTTGGTGCCCATACACTTTGATGGTTGTGCTTGGTTGAGAAGGCGTGTTCGATGCATGATGGATAAGCGTGAGATACTATTTACGAAACCACATGCGGAAGCGTGTGAAGATATGTCTAAGTTGAGGATCAAAGATGTGAATGAAACAGTACCGTCTGTGTGGGATACCTTGGGACAGCCAAGTGGAAAGTATGATTACATGGTGAAGTACACTGTTTCACAGATCTACAAGATTCCTATTGAAGATGTTAAGGCCCGGATGGGGTGGATTTCCAGAAGACTATCGATGTTAACACCATAAGGATTTCCTCTGCTGATCTTGGGCCTAGAGTGGCCCCTCTCATTATCACTTCTCCAAGACCAGTTCCGTATTCCTCTGACAAGGCCATTCCTTGGAATTATGGAGCTGAGGTTTACTATCATGGCGTCAAGCAAGACCCTCATACCATTGAA
>CM038797.1:27338287-27435552 GCA_021764765.1 Vicia sativa
ATATTTTCTCGAAATTTGTAAAAGTTTTTCGATTTCCGGTTTCTCCAAGTTCTCGTTGACTATCATGAGTCGTTCGAAGTTCGAATCTAGGAATTCATACCTTAGATTTTTAGGAAGTGTTTTGACTTCTGAGATGGTTCCTTAAACATTGTGTAGGATCTGGTGCTATAGCTAAGCATTCACTTAAATCACTATTCAGATTTTCATCGAGATTGTCTTTATTTTCAAGTTCAGCCTCTTTTCTACATTCATCGATGATATCCATGAAGTAACAAGTATCTTCAATTGCAGGTGCTTTCAGGAATTGAGAGAGGATAAATTCGATTTTCTCTTCGCCTACTTCAAAAGTAAGTTTTCCTCTTTTCGTCTATAATTGCCATTGTGGCTAAAGAAAGGCCTTCCAAGAATGATTGGGGTAACTTCATCCTCCCTTATGTTCATAATAATGAAATCAGTAGGTATATAGAATTGGCCAATGCATACAGGAACATTCTCAAGAACTCCTGCAGGATATTTAATTGACCTATCTACTAATTATCGGACATTTTGGTTGGTCTTAGTTCTCCCATGTCAAGTTTCTTGCATATGGATAACGGCATCACACTTATCTTGGCTCTAGATCACATAAAGCTTTATCTATGACAAATTTGCCAATTACACATGGAATAGAGAAACTTCCAGATCTTTGAGTTTAGGAGGCATTGTGTCTTGAATAATTGCACTACATTCGATGCGCATAGCGAGTTTCATTATCCTCTAGCCTTTTCTTATTGGATAGAATCTCTTTAAGGAATTTAGCATAGGAGGGCATTTGAGTTATGGCTTCGATAAAAGGAATTGTAACATTAAGTTGCTTCAGAAGATCCACGAATTTCTTGAATTGACCCACATTCTTAGTTTTAGCTAACCTTTGAGGATAAGGAATATGAGGTTTATAAGGTGGTGGGGGTACATAAGGTTCTTCCTTTTGTGTGGTATCTTCACTATTATCTTTATGATTTTCCTTTTCTTGTTTATCTTTACTTTCAGATTGTTTAACAGAATTTTGTTGCATAGCTGGGCTATTTTTTCAGGGTTCTGGGTCCATCAATCCATGTATTCCAGCTTCTTAAGATAACAACATTTGCATGTCCTTTGGGATTAAATTTGAGGCATCCGGAAAAGAACCAGTAAGCTTGTTGTTGAGCTACGAGAGATTTGTGTTTCTAACATTTTATTATGTGTAGCTAAAGCATCAAGCTTGTTAGATAATTGTATCTGCTCATTAATGTGTATATTACGATTTTGAACATCCTTATTATAGGATTGAGTATTATTGGTTTGGGATTGAGTAGCAATGAAATGCTCTATCATAATTTCCAATTAGACTTCCTAGGGCATTAGACGTGTTAGGACCATTATTAGGATGATTTGGAATAGCTTTAGGATACCAGGCGGTGTAGCGAGGCTTGTCGGTGCGTATAATCGTTGTTATTCTTATATGAAAAGTTAGGATGATTCTTCCACGAGGTTATATGTGTTCTTTGTAAGGATTTCCCACATGCGTTCGCTTGTTCAAGCTGGAACTCCTGTTAAAGTGGGCATTTTGGAGCAAGATGTGATTGAAGACCACATAAGTTGCAAGTTTGAGCAACTGCAGGAACAGTAGTTGCGGGAGCGGTGGTAAGATTCTCGAGCTTTTGAGTGAGAGCTTCCACTTTAGTGTTGACTTGATCAGACTATTCACTTCAACCATGGCACCTTTCGTTTGAGATTTTTCTACGCTAACTCTCTCCGTACCCCATTGGTAATGGTTCTGAGCCATGCTTTCGATAAGTTGTCTTGCTTCAGTATATGGTTTATTCATCGAGGCGCACCAGGCGCAGCGTCTATATCTCGTATTACAAAGAGAACATTGTGAGACGTGAATGATCAACCATTCTTCTAAACCATGATGAGGACAAAGTGGGCATGTCTTTATAACGTTCCCAAGCTTCAAAGAGTGATTCATTGTCTTTTTAGCGAAACCATTGATATTGGCTCGGCATAGCGGTTTACTTGGAGGAAAATCTAGCCAAGAAGACTTTCTTCAACTCATCCCATGTGGTGATCGAGTTGGAAGGAAGATTGGAGCCATCTGTGAGCTACGTCTCTGAGAGAAAAAAGGAAATAGGCGCAATCGTATCGACTCGGGGTTAACACCATAACTTTCACGATGTACGTACTGCTATCTTGTGAGATGAAGATTAGATTCATCCCGGTGGGAGCACGGAAAAGCGGTTTCTGTGAGCGAGCGGAAAGAAGTGAGTTTCAGCTCGAAATCGTTTCGAGCAATAGCGGGCAGGCAATCTTGTTATGAGGCTCCGCGGGAAGGAAAGGCGTAGTCCTTAAGAGGGCGAGGGGCGGGAGGATCTGGATCAGCCATCTTCTTGAGTTCTTCAATGTCTGGAAGTTTGGTCGAAGGAAGATTGTTGCGTTCAAGATACTCTTGAATTCGTCTTCTTAATCTAACATAACGCTCGATATCGTATATAGGTATATGCAAGGCGCCTTGAGGCGAGTATTTGGCATGGAAGGAAAGAAATAGTTGCTATAGTCTATACTTAGTAATAAAATTAGATATCAACTTAAATAGTCCCACAGCGGCAAAAACTTGATCGACTTTATCATCTAAATTAATCGGGAGCGCAAGTATCAACCCTATCGCGTAGTTTTAAAGATATCGAACCTAAGGGACTATAAATTGAACTAACGTAACCTAAACTCATGTAAAAGCTATAGCTATCGAATAAATAAATTGGGATTTTTTGGGGTAATAAAACTTATTTCTAATTGAAATAATAATAATGCGAATATCGGTATGTACTTCGTTAATCCTAAAGAATCCGACTTTCCACTGGCTTATTTTCTTAAAAATGATAATAATCTCTTTTTCAGCAAAAAGTATTTATTCAAAAACCTATTCTCAAACTTTCGCTCTATTGAAATAGATTATAATTTTAAACTCTGATGTATGCTTTCGCTATCCCATTGATTTTAAAATTACTTTTTGAAAATAAATAAAGTTTAATTGGTTTTAAAACGCTGTCGAAGTCTTTAAAAACAATACCTAGTATCTACTATCTGATTTTAAACCTCAAACTGTCGCTCTATTGGTTTCTAATCTTAGTCCAGTTTATTAACCTCAAACTTTCGCTCTGTTGGTTTCTAAGCCTTTTTTTTTTACAAAAATAAATTAGATAACTAAATCAGGAAAAGAGTTTATTTTATAAAACATGATCAAGCCTGTTTGTTCCGGACCCTTTCAGACTAACTCGTTACATACCGATATTTAAATAATTTAGCCAGACATATTCATAAAAATAGACATGAATAAATTAAAGGATTTAACATTCATAAATAAATTCATGGCAAAATAAATATATCTCATGCAAACAATTAATTAAATAAATAAAAGCGATGTAAATAAGAAACCTGAATTAAATAAATGCTGGAATTAATTCTTGAAGCTTTAAATAACTCGTACAATGTCTCGGTTCTTCAACAGGAATTTAAGCCAAAGTACTTGAATGGAAAATAGGTAGAAATTCTAAGAACAATGCGGAAAATAAGCTGTGAATTGAATTACAATGGAAAAATATTGCGAAGGTAAATTCTAAAAGCGGAAAAAATAATCTTTGGAAAGCGGAGGACCAATTATGATCCCGGTGTCCTTTTATAGTGGTAGGATATAACCACTTTTTGAGATATTTTTACCACTTTCTCCTAAAATATCTCGTTCTAACCTATATAGTGGGCGGTGCGTCCGAGTTACTCATCCATTTGACCACGTTGAGGCGGGCGTCTCACGTATCCTCCTAGGGCCGCGTGGCGGTGGAGCGGGCGCCTCCCACTAAGGGAAGGGTCCGAGGCGGGTGCCTCATTTGTAGGAGAGAGGTTGAGACGTGCGTCTCACTCTTGTACGTGCTTTAGGGTTTGCTTGCTTGCATGGGCCTGATTTCGGTTGGGCCAGGTTTGAAGATAATAAACCTTTGATCCATCACTTTGCTTTGCACACCCCTTTTTCTTCATTTCTTGCATATTTAATCCAATAATTCTCTTAATTTCTTCACTTTGCTCAATTTGTCTAATTAAAATAAAATACGAAACAATAAAAATAAACGTAATATGGAAATAAAATGAAATAATTAAATACTAATACAAATATACTATATAAAAATGCGTTATCACATGCTCTCGATACGGAATAAGATTCGGATGCTTTGTATCCCACTCGCCTTTAATCTGACTGATCACTAAAGCTGAGTCTCCATACACTTGTAAGTACTTGATTCTTAAGTCAATGGCAGCTTTAAGACCCATGATGCACGCTCCGTATTCGACCATGTTGTTGGTGCAACTGAAGCATAATCTAGCGGTGAAAGGAGTATGTCCGCCTGCAGGGGATGTAATGATGGCGCCAATGCCATTGCCAAGTGCGTTTGAGGCTCCATCAAAGACCATAGTCCATCGGGATCCTTGTTCAGGTCCTTCGTCTGTCACAGTTCTTCGTAATCGTAACTAGTAAAACATCTTAAATGCAGGAATTTGCATAGGTGATAGTCATCCACGCTTGATGAGCCAAATGATCGGCTACTACACTTCCTTGATAAACTACGAGAAGTGTCTTTGGATGTCATACTCGGTCAAAATCATTTGCCATCTTGCTATTCTTCCGGAGAGCTGGTTTCTCAAATATGTATTTTATCGGATCCATCTTGAAATCAACAAGGTAGTGTGAGTCTACATATCTTGTCTTAGTCGTGACGATAAGCAGCGTTGCAAGTTTTCTCAAGTTGTGAGTCTCTTGTTTCACGTCGGTAAACTTTTGCTAAGGTAGTATATCGCATGCTCTTTCGACCAGACTCGTCATGTTGCCCCAACACACCCATTGAGTTCTCTAACACCTGCTATCGAGTACATGATAAGAGGTCTTCCTTGATGATCATAGGAGGATTACATGGGTACTCCTTGATTTTGTCAAAAGCGATACGGCAATCGTCATTCCATTCTACCATGATCTTTCTTAAGTAACTTGAAGATTGGCTCACAAGTAGCGATTAGGTGTGCAATGAATCGGCAATGTAATTGATCGGCCAAAAACCTCGACTTCCTTCTACTGTGCGGGTGGCATTTCTTGAATGGCTTTAACCTTGGCGAGGTCAACCTCAATACCTTTTCCGCGACAACAAACCCTAGGAGTTTTCGGATCGACTCCAAAGGTGCACTTGTTAGGATTGAGTCTCGATCTGTACCTCTTCAATCATCAAATAGTTTACGTAAATGATCAAGATGTTCTTCTTGATGCAGCAATCGAGCTATCATGTCGTTGGCGTAGACCTCTATCTCGTGATGAATCATGTCATGAAATAATGTCACCATAACCGTTGATAAGTGGCGCCCGCGTTCTTGATCGAGCGGCATAACCTTGTAGCAGAAAGTGCCCGTGTGTAACAAAAGTAGTCTTCTCCATGTCTCGGGGCCATTTGATCTGATTGTGTAGGAGAAACCATCCATGAGGAAAACCTTATCTTGGCCAGTGTTGTCAACGAATATATCAATATGAGGAAGTGGGAAATGCGTCTTTGGACTCGCTTTGTTCGGATCTGTAATCCACACATTCGTACCTTGCCATCCTTCTTAGAGTACAGAACCACGTTGCAACCTTGTGGATAAGATGTGACTAGGAATTCGGTGTTGAACCCATTTCCTTGACTTTGATTTTCTCGACATTTGGGGCGTCACAGCGAGACCTACATTTCCGGGAGAAAACCTTCTTTTGTCGGCAATCGGTGTACCACAATGTCAATGTCCAAACCAGGCATGTCTTCGTATGACCAAGCAAAACCTCGATATAGTCTCGTAGCATACAGAACCAATCTTTCTTTAACACTATCCTCAAGACCCGCTCCTATCTTGATCTCTTTTACGTCTTCGTCGGTACCCAATTCACAACCTCACTTGCTCTTCGTGTGGGTTTTATAACTCGCTCTTCTTCTTTGTGGCAGTCGGCAAGTTCTCCTGACTTCACAATCTTCCTCACTTCGTCTTGACAGGAGATCGGATTATCAAGTCATATTTAGCATAGCATATTTGTTATTAACAGATTCGGAGTGATTCTGCGATGTATCACGTGGGTGTGTGTAAGAAACACATAGCTTTTGAAGGGGTGATAAAAGAAAGAAAACAAACAATTGAATGCAAAAGTCCAACGAATTTATTGAATGAAAATACATAAACGACGAGATAATAACCTGCCAGTGAGCCATGATGCCGGGAGGCACTAGGCTTTAGTTTATTGTTCAAAACATAGCAAATACGAAAAGCAAAACAAAACAAGAGCAATTACTCGACTAAAGGAGATTGGTATGGCGTCTTGATCTTCAATTCTTTGAGCCCATGATACGGAGTTGGGAAGATCCACTTGCGATGTCGAAGTCGTTGTCGTCGTCTTCATAGCATGGATTCCACTCGACGATGCGGAAAGGAAGTTGGTAGGCTCGATTCGCGTATCATCTTGACCCTTGATGGTGAAGCCTAAACCAGTCTTGTCAAATTTGAAAGGGAGATCGGGGAGCTGTCCCCAAATAGCACTACCTCCTTCTTCAACAGTGACAGGCATCTTTCAGTGAGGCATCCTAGTGGAACTTTAGCAACAGGGGTAGCGGGAGAGTCCACAGTCACGACTCGGGTATTGTTTCAAAAGCTTGAGTCTCGAAGAATTCACCCTCCACCTCGAGGAGTGTCGGATAGTGTAGATGTGACCATGTATTCCTCTTCACCACATCTTGTAACAACCTTCCCTTTGCAAGGTAGAGTAGTGGCCTTTGCCCATGTGTATCAAGAGGGCGTCCAAGTAGGCAGAGTAAATTTGGACGAATGTCCATGACAAAGAAAGTGGAGTCAAAGTGAACCGACTTTAACAGGCAGTGAGCTCTCCAAGCAGCATTTGCTTAGAACCATCAAAAGCTCTCACAATAATGTCCTTTGGGTCGGAACCAACCCTTCAACATCAAGTCGATCAAAAGCAATCTTGGTAGGATATTCAGAGCGTAACGGTATCAGCAAAACATGAGATAAGGTAACTTGCTTGCATTCCATGAAATGTGCAAGGCTTTGTTGTGTTTTTCTCAGTGAGTCAAATCAAATCGAGAGAAGCCTAGGCCGTTGTTGGCAGCAGACTAGCAATACAAACTTCAAGCTAGTCGGTAGTAGTGTCTTGCGGCACATGGCATTCTTGAAACTTCACCAAAGGCGTTAGCATGAGCCTCGACCTGAAGCGGAGCAAGCATGAAGATCTTGGACGGTGCATCCCAAATGTTCCACCACATTGTAGTCACTCTTCTTGATAATCTTTAGAATTTCCTCCATTTCTTGTTTGGAGGTGTCTTGATATTCCTTTGGTACTTGGTACAAGCAGGATGAGTCTTGGTTCTTTCCCTCTAGCTTGGGAATGGATTGAATAGTTGGAATGCGGTGGAGTCGCGGTGTCTTTGGAGGAGAGATATCTGGAGAGAACACTCTTAGGTTACATGCACTTACCGATCCGTGATGTTGTCAATGTCGGGGCGGTAGCAAATGTAAGATCTTCAATGGTATGAGGTCTTGCTTGCCATGATAGTAAACCTCGACTCCATAATTCCAAGGAATGGCCTTGTCGAGGAGGAATACGGACTGGTCTTGGAGAAGTGATAATGAGAGGGCCACTCTGGGCCCAAGATCGTGAGAGGAAATCCTTATGGTGTTAACATCGGCATAGTCTTCCGGAAATCGTCACCCCATCCGGTCGCCTTAACATCTTCAATAGGAATCTTGTAGATCTCGGGGCAGGTGTACTTCACCATGTAATCATACTTTCCCTTGGCTGTCCCAAGGTATCCCACAGAGCAGTCTTGTTTCATTCACATCTTTGATCCTCAACTTAGACATATCTTCACACTGACACGCACGGTGGTTTCGAAATAGTATCTCACAGTTATCCATCATGCACTAGACGTCTTCTCAACCAAGCACAACCATCAGTGCGGATGGGCACCAGCGACAATTCTCTGGGCATCACGGATTGACGCAAACTGCGGCAAATTCTTCTTAGAGTCATGGAATGGTCAAGTCATCTATATTTGAAAACATAAGTATCCTCACCACAGGCATTGGAACTTTTGTCATGGTTAGGCATAGGCGCGTTGATCACATTCGAATCTCAAGGGAGGATCAAACTTCGATCTGCTTAGCTTGATCATATCTGAATTTTGTTCTTCAAGCCCAACAATCATCGATTACTATGTCACAGGCTATTGGAATGATAAGCACACTTAGCATTAGGGTTATATCTCGGAGAGGAGGTATTGACATTCGGGAGGATCCTCAGTAATCACTCTGCTTTCAACATGTGTTGCAAGGCTTGCGACAATGGCATGTTGATCTTAAATGGCTAATCTTGTGGCGGCGTTACGGCTGGCGTTGTCTCCGAGTGTGCTTGATGTAGGATTGGAGATCACAAGCGCCCCCACAGTTAGTAGCAGTCGGTCTTGGCTCGGCTTTTACGACCATACAGCATTGACTTCTCTTACCACCAAAAGATCTCTTGTGACATTTGAAGATCTACATGAATCTCTACTCTTGATACCCGACTTCAACTTTCGCTGTTAGTATCATTTCGGTGAATCTGGTGAAGAGTTTCCAATCGAGATGATTAAAGAATGGGCTGTCGGTGTTCCCATAAACATATCAACCAACTCCCTGGACAAGGGTGGTTGAACTACTGCTAGATCTCTCCATTTAAAGCATACTCCTTGAACTTCTCATCACGACCATAGACATGCTTTGTGGCTGCATGAGTGGGTGTCAATTCGACATTGTACTCATATTTTACGTAGAAAGCATCGCTAAGTCACTCCAAATCGGATACGGTCATTCTCTGGCGATAATATCATTTCAAGCGGGTTCGGACAAACTCTCTTGAAAATAATGCATCGACTTTACTGTCATCATTAGAGGTTGATCTTACGAACATAAGACTTCAATGCGTTTGGGACAAGACATGCCATCATACTTGGGAAAAGTTGGAACTTTGAACTTGGAGGAATCACAACACGAGAACAAGACTCGGATCATCAAAATTCAGCCGGACATCTTGGTTTTCCTGACATTCGACGGTCTTCAAGTTGCTATCTTGGTCATCTTCATGATCTTGGCCATTATCATAGTCTTTTCAAGTTAGGGCTGGCTGCCTTGTACATCACCCTTGTCACTCCTTCATTCTTGACACTTCCTTGAGAGAGTTCTATCACGGTGACCACCTTAGGACCACCTTTGTAGCGTTGCCCGTTGAGGAACCTTGACCTTCTTCTGTTGATGAGCTTCTTGGATCTTCTTGGCCTTGGACCAAATTGGTGAACATCTGTTGGCCCAGGCATTACGAGCTTGGAGATCTCGGATCAATTTGAGAGCCATTTCGCTAAAATAAATAGAAAATGAAAACCAATCTCAATGTACGTGATGCAATGTTATGCTATGCTTGTCACGATGTTTATGTGAATGCAATGCAATGTTTTCAAGGACCTTAGAGATTTAAATTTGTTAAACAAGCAATGAACAAACATTTATTAGTACTCTTTTATTCTTTTTTCTTTTTAAGTACAAGAGATGAGTTCAAAACAAATAATAGAAAGAACATAAAAGCTCTAAGTCTCCATGGAGCTTCCTCTTGATGGGGTAGGCGTTGATGCTTGTTCCTCATGAGTAGCTTGGTCGACTCTAGCACTTTCTTCTGGCTTGCATAACATTTAGCTTAGGTATCCCTTTCTTCTTTAAGTTGAATCCGGGATCTCTTAAGTCTTCAAAATCGGTAGGCATGTCGGGATGGAGAGCAGATTATGGGTCGTCACCTATAGCAGGGTTCCATAATTCTTTGTAAAGCAGTAGCGAATGGCATCATGAGGTTTTGAGCTCGAGCTCGCACCAATTTGAGTAAGGTTCCCAAGGAATGGAGTTTGGTGCCCCAAAGTCTTGGTATCGATCTTCTTACCATACCCCAGCGTGTATGAACCTTCGGTGATGGAGATCGTGATTGTAGTCGACACAATGTCTTGGAGAAGCATATCATGCGGACCATCTCTTGAGCAAAACCAAGCGGCGTAGAGCTAGAGAAGGGTTGTAAGTAGTACTCCCCTTATACCAAGGCGGTACATTAGGAATTCTCCTTCGAATGAAGGTGAAGTCCTTTTTGAGAGAAAAGACTCAGCGGATATCCAGAATGAGAGGTGACATCAATCTTTGAGACCACTTCATCCTTTGCTCGTTCTTCAAAGCGATGGAGGGAGCGAAATAAACCACCTCGAAAGTAGCGGTATGCAACACATGAGGTTCCTTGTCTCTTGGTAGTACAGTGTGGAAGAATGTAGGATGTCTCCATGTAAAGTAGCGCAGGATTGCGGGTGAGGAACAACTTGATGGCGTTGACATCTATGAATTGATCAGGATAGGGAATAGAACCAAACCGTAGATTAGCAAGGCCACAATGTCTTGAATGCATAGAAACTCATAACTTTGAGGAATTCTAGGGCTTTCTTAATTAGGAACTTGGAAAGTAAACCCTTAGCTCAGCCTAGTTTCCCAATTGGCTTCATGTCGGCAAGATGTAAAGGTGATGCAATGTCTTCAAACCTAGGAACCTTTTCTAAACCGTGAATGGCATTTGGTCAAGAATAGGTACCCAGTAGCTTAGAGAACTCTTCAAAGGTAGGAACCAGCGGTAATATGGGAATGTAAAGCAATGGTGTTTGGATCGAAGAAGCGGAATGGACGTGCATCATATCTTCTTCAAAGGGAGATAACCAAGTCAAGTAGATAACCATGCCTTTTGATGAGTAGTGATGGAATTTACGAAACCAATTCTTTGAGTTGAGAAGGTATACCCGTGAAGTTAATTGGATAGTCTTTCTAGAAGCCATAATACCTACAAAACAGGCAAAGATAAATCCTAGGTCCTTGAAATGGTTAGAAATGATATACAATGCGAGATGATGTCATGATGTCATGCTTAGCATACAAACAATCCACACAATGAGCCTAGGTTTAAGGCTTGCATGAGGTGACTACCCTACCAAAAGTTTGAGTTGGTTCATCCTGTCTATAATAGTAGGGTTCTGAATCTCATCATTGATCTTTTTAGTGGCTTATTTCAATCGACTACCAAGTGGTCGATCAAAAATGTCCCAAAGTCGATCTCAATGGCGTAGCATCGGTATCAACCAGCCTTATCGCACCGCCGACCATCTCACTACCTTCTAGTGGCCAGATGGGTCGATTAAGGTTCTACAAGTTTAGTTAGCTTGATGACACCAGAAGCCAAATACTATCCTCAACTTGGGAATGAAGAGTATCGGGACAACCAAAGTGTCACGCTAGCGTAGCATCATGTTGACCGTTTTGATATCGTCTAGCAGTCATGACGATTATTGCTACTTACCTAAAGGAAACCCGGATCGGGTGTAGGATCCCCAAAATATAATACCCAAGCAACCCTTAAAGATAAAGCATACAAATCAAGCAGCAATAAATGTGATCTAGAAATCCTAAGATAATTCTCTCTTTAGGGTGTCTCCCAAGTAGTCATGAGTTACGTAACACGGTGAGCCGACTTTGTGGATTTTGTATCGCAAATGCGGATAGCAAGAGTCGCCACCGACTCTTTTATCCAATTAAGGGAAGGTAAAAAGTACAGAAAAAGACATTCGTTAGATTACGAGTAAGGGAAAGGTTATGAAAAGGAAGGTATTAGCACCTTTCCATCCGTAGTTATCTGAGCTCTTAGTTGCTCTTAGATCACTTTAAAAATGATTTATGTGTGAAAAATGTTTTGAAAAAGGCATTTCGCTTTGACTTTGTCATGATTCATGTAGGAATGTATACAAAGTGTTGGAAATGTTTCGTTTTTGAAACTAGTTTGAACTTTGATAAAAGTGTGTGGTGTGAAAAGTATTTTGATAGAGAAAGCAACTAAAGTCTTATTACCTACCGGTGGTCGTTTTGTATTGTTTTACGTTCCTTTAGAATAACGCTATCCATACCATTAGTTGGTAGGTAGCAGTATTAGATTGGATGTAAGCGGGACATTCGAAGGACATCGGATGGTCATAGAAAGCAACTTGTAGGAAGTATCCTAGCACATTGAAGGGACTATCATCATTTTCGTAGGCGACAATCGAGGGTCAAGATCATGTATTCGGAGGCGACATCGTGGGTCTTATGATCTTTGTATCGAAGGACTATGATGATTTGTTTTGAAGGCAGCGGTGCTAGAATACCTCTATGTTCGAGGACATGACCATTTGAATTTGTAAGGCAACGAGAGAATTACCTAAGGGTGCATGTGTGAAGAAGTGTGTTGATTCAAATAGATGTTATCTTGAAAATTAGTGGGCTATGTTCATTTATCTTGCCATACCGCCTAATTACTAGCAGTTTATAGGTGCGGAAATTAAAATGCGGAAATGTAAAGGTGCGGAAGGTAAATGTCTACGCTATTACATGGCTTTGGCGGATACATAATTTAAACTTCGGAAAATAAAAGCCTAATTAAAACTATTACATCCCATGAGCGGTTACATTATTGGAAAAATAGAAGCGATAAAGAAGTAAATGCGAAGCGACAACTGCAAGAGAATGAGAAATCGGAAAATCGAGATGAATCGAATAAGAGAAAAATGTTAGCAAAATGCAATTTTTAAATGAGAAAAATATGACATCTTGGAAGTAACATAAATATGCTAAAATAATTTTTGGATTTTTGGATGCATTTAAATAATTAAAAACTAATTAAAAGTGATTTAAATACTAAATTATGAATAAAAATAAATATGCATGCAAAATAATATTTTTAATTTTACAAATTAAATAAGTATTTGAAAATAAATGCAAAGGAAAAAATATTTTGATGATTTTAATGCATGAAATAAAAATATGAAAAGAATTAAAATGAATGCAAAATATTGAAAAATATGAAAATAGTTAAAATAGTTGAGTTTGTAAAAAGGAAAAACAAATCTGGTCCTGGCATGGTTCGAACAGGGGACCCTTGAGAGTATCTTGGAGCAGACATACCTTAACCCTGCTCGCCATCATCATTTGGTGTTGGAAAAGCTAAAACAAGCGAATATGAATGATGACACGTCACGGATATTTGAATTCAAGCGAGTGGTAGCGGGCCCGATTGTTTTTGAATGGACGAATTAAAAGCAATCATTATGCCCACATGATCTCCTGCAGGTCCTCTTTGGTCGACAGGAGCTAGAGCTCCGTTGTCTTCTCCGGGAAGCCCGATCTGCAAACCTGCAAAATACATGGATTCGAGGACTGGGATTAAGGCTACCCCCCCTAAATCGGGGTCTGCGAATCCAATGGTGCGGGTGGTTTGCCCTGAAAGTGTCTCTAAATACCAGTTCGAAACTCAACAGTTCCAAAACCCTAATCATGGCATCGTGGAATTTGGACGTGCAACCTTGCTAGCGATTGCCTAGATCGTGTATATGGAGTCTCATGAACACAAAAAAGGCATTAGAATCAATTGAAACGAGCAGAATAGCAAAATGCAAAAATCAAAAAGTTTTGAATATGTATGTATGTATATGCATCGATTTAGCTTGCTTTGATCAATGATAATGATGTGTACTTACTCAAACTTACCTCCTGAAGACAATGGGATGGTTTTGGATGGCTGAAAGTGGTGGATTTTGAAACCGATTTTGACAATTCTTTGAAAAATTTGGCAAAATAAGGGTTATGTATGGGGCTAGGGTTTCGTCCTTTGTGCTTGCGATAGTTTGAGTATTTATAGAGGTTTGAGAGAGGAAAAGAGTGAAAAAAGATTGGTTATTGAATGTGCAATATTTTCTCTTTAAAACAAATCAAATTTTAGAAAAAATTTGATTTTCTCATCAATGTGAAGGCTAGCAAGAAATGGCAAGTGTTATGGGCTTCCTTGGACCTCAATGATATAAAATCAATCATTTGAAAAATATCTTATTTTCATATTTTATATGATTTAATTTTGAATTAAATGTTTTAAAATTCAAAGATAAATCATAAAAATGAAAATTACCATATTAACATTGATGGGTCAAAAATAATGTCATGAACAAGTTTGGATCAAAGGTTATAGGCCCGTTTGGAAAATTTTGCATTTTGACCAAAATGTCCTTTTTGCAATTGTCCAAAATTGCCCAACTTCTGAATAGTGTATCTTGCTCAATTTTCCACATTTTTGAGTGTTCTTGGACTTTTTAGAAAGCTATAAGAGTCCTCTAACCAACCTTTTTGGTATCATCTCAATTGGAGTTTCCATGCTCAATATATATTCAAAACAAAATGTTGACTTTTGTTGACTTTGAAAATGACACCGTAATGTTTTGGGCCATACCTCTCAAATGAAGCATTTTTGAACATTCTTGTGAGACATGAAGTTGTAGAAATTGAATTTGCTTCAAAACAAGAGGTGGTGGAAAATTTCTAGAAAGTATGAGAAAGTTATGATCGGTCAAAGTTCGAGTTGACTTTTCACCTAGAAACCCTAATTTAGAAAGTTTGTTGTTGAGCAAATCTTGAGTTTTCTTGATGAATCATGATCAACCCTTGATCAAATGATGAATTAACTTCAAAATGAGGATGTTGACCAAAAATTATGAAGTTTGGTATGTTGACCACAGTTGACTTTTGTCCAATGATTTTCAACCATCTGAGCAATTGTGTGAGGAATTTTGACTTGTGAGGCTTGAAACTTGACATGGGGAATCTCTGAAGCATATGAGGAAGCATGATGACCATTGGAGATGTTAGAAGTCCATCTTGATCTGAGAGATACCAAACCCTAGTTTGGGTTGATTATCTAGGAGAGAGTTTGTCTGATCAACTCTTGAGGAATCCTTGAGTATGGATGTATGAAATATCTTGAGAAGATGGAGGGAAAATTTTGGGGTATGATAGAGTGGTTGCATGAAGAGAGTGAATCAAGATAGGTGGCTGTTGCCTTTTTTTTTTTTTTGAGAAGAGTCCACCGTCCGAAAAGAAAAATGAGAAAATTCTGTTATGGAAAGTTTGTTAGAATGAGTGTTGTCCCACGTGTGAGTTTTCAAAAGTCTTATATATGGTGAAGGGGTGAAAAAGAATGGAGGATTGAAGGCGGTTGAAAGTGAAGAAGAATGGCGAGGTGAGGTGAGGAAGATAGAGGGAGCGTGAGATTTTTTTTTACTGTTATGGGTTCTGTTAGCGTGAGGAAAAAAAAGAGTGAGGTGTGGCAGAAAAGTTTTGCTATGGAGGTGAAGGGAGGTCGAAGAAAAATGGTTGGCCAGAAATCGTTTCGTCGCTGTTTGTTAGCATTCGTAACATATTCGGGGAAAGGTTGTCAGAGGTTCTAAAAAAGAATCAAGAAAATCAGGTTATCCGTGAGCCCCTGAATCAGGTGGGAGTGTGGTCCTTAATAATGAAGTTTCACGTTTTTTGTATATTTTCTCCACGATACATGCAAGCTTCCTTCTGTATGGTCAATTGAACAAACACGAGTACCATCATTTTTGCCTCAGAAAAATAAACTCATGCCAGCTGCTTTGGCTGCTTCTATCTTGGTGTGTAGTAGTTCAATCGATATAACGAGAGCGTCGACTCGAAGAGCACACTTGATAGAACAATATTGATGTTGAGCGCCCGATGAAAAGTTGATCGCAAGCTCGCCGAATTTAGCCTCAAAGTCATGACATCACAAGCTGTTTTGAATACTTGAGAATTTTCTTGAACATTAACAACTATTTGTCCATGCCAAGTGTACTACTTTACAGACCTATAACTTCTTCGATACTCGATCAAATAACGTAAACTCAGTGCCTATCCGAAAGATTGTGTGTAATATAACTACTTTGTAGTTCGCTGCAAATTTAAATGGAGCCTTAATCATGGAGAAAAAAGTGTTTGAAATTTGCCACATATACATTCGGCGAATCTGGCTGGGATAAGCGATTCAAGCATGACTTGTAACAATTTTCCAACTTGAACTATCAATTACGGTAACCGTATTTTTTTGCTCCGGCGTCGAAGCGAAATAATTTCTAGCGACACTTATAGGTATATGACAAACTCCAACTTTCGTGTTCGAGGTTTTTCCGTGCGGCGATCGAATCTACGAGAAAACAGCCTCAAACATGTGCACAAAAGCTGTTCGATGAAATGCTTCCGTATGCATGGCGGAAAATGTGTGTGTCATCTTGCATTTTGGAAATTTCAAACTGTCACTTACGACGCTCCATATCTTTCGCTCCAACATCGGAAACGAAAAAATTTCTAAACGGAACTCGTAGAGGGCATGGAAAACTCTAACTTTCATGTTCGGAGTTTCTCTGTGCGGCAATTGAATCGATGACAAAAACAGCCCTGAACACACACACACAACAACTATTCGAACCTTGCAAACATGATGAATTCTTATTTTCCGGGCTTCGTAACTTTTGATCTGAGTCCCGAATTAACTCGATTCCTTCAACAAAGTTGTAGAATACCGTGAGGTGAAAAACTTTGCAGTTGAACACTTTTTAATTCGAAACAGAACTATGATAAAATCGAACCGGAAGGCGTCGACGAGCATGAAACAAACACTTCAAAATATTTCTAAGTGTTGAAGTTTTGAGAAATGATAACCCGTAACTTCCGAGCTCCGTAATTTTTGATCCGATTCTCGAATGGATTTGATTTCTTCAACAAAGTTGTAGATTGCTGCTAAATGCACAACCTTGATTTTGAACTCGACTCGAATCGATGCCTCGAAACACGTGTAAAATACCTCCAAAGTCGAGTACTTGAACACATTGAAAAACACTTAAAATTTCACTAAGTGTAAACTTCAAAAGTTGTGAACTTCAAACTTCGGGGCTTTATAACTCGAAATTCAGGCAGTTCTGGAAAAATCTTCATAAGGAAAAACTCGGAGTACGAAATGCACTCTTTCTAATGACTGCTCATTCGTGAAATTTCGTCCATACACGAGTGAGATAGAGAGTCGACAACATGGCTCCGTGAACATAAAGTACTTAAAACAGAAAAATTTTCTAAGTTTAAAGTTACTTAAATTGAAAGAAACCTTATTTTCACCTGATTCTTCCGATCTTTCTCAACAAATGATCATATTTTCTCGAATCTTGACTTTTGACCATAACTTTGACCAGAAATTCCACCTGGTCAAACTTTGACTTTTGTTGACTTTTTAGTGCACACATTCAAATGTCATTTTATCTGACCGTTCTTGATTTTCTGATGAATCGCGTGGATTGATAAGCCATATGCAGATACTTCAAGACTCATAAAAGACCATATAATCAAGTCGGGCTCAAGTATTCGACCACAACCTGCTTTGGCTCGGCCTTAATCAATATCGTATGAAAATCGAACTCCAAAACCTTGATTCTCGAGAGATAATTAGAAGCTTCTGGACACACATATCTTGCGTATTGAGATGTCGCTCAAAATAATAGAACCTCAGATATTCATCTTTTGGAACCACACCTCTTCTTCAGCATTGCACAGGCTCACACGATTTAGAAAATCCCGATGATCTTCAAGAGAGACAAAGCTGTACCAAGATGAATTTCTTGTGGTAATGATGAAGGGTACACTTATACCAAAGCGAACTCAAGAAAGGTAAGTCTATACCAAGCGAACTCACAAGGAAAACATCTATACCAAGGCGATCTTCAAGACAGAGGACTCTTAAACCGAGGCAAACTCTAAGAAAGAGAACATCTATACCAAGATGGACTCTAAAAGGCATATCTATACCACGACAACTCCAATCATGGACCTTCAAGCGGAAGAAAGCGCTTAAACCAAAGCGAACTTGAGAAGATCAAAATGAAGACACTTATGCAAAGTGAACTCCAAGAAAGACAATCTATACAAGGCGGCCCTAAAGGTATATCTATACCAAGACAACTCAACCATCGACCTTCAAATAGAAGCGCAAACCAAGAACTTGAAGATCAAAATGAAGACACTTATACCAAAGTGAATTTCAAAGAGATAACATCTATACCAAGGAACTCTAAAGTATATCTATACCAAGACAACTCAACCATGAACCTTCAAACAAAAGCGCTTAAACCAAAACAAACTTGAAGATCAAAATGAAGACACTTATACACAATGAGACTCAAAAGAGAACATCTATAACAAGATGGACTCTAAAAGACTATGTCTATACCAAGACAACTCCAACCATAGATCTTCAAACGGAAAAAGCGGCTTAAATCAAAAGCAGAACGAAGATCAAAATGAAGACACTTATACCAAAGTGAACTCCAAAAGAGATAACATCTATACCAAGGCGAACTCTAAAAGAGTATATCTATACCAACACAACTCTAACCATAGACCTTGAAACGGAAAAGCGGCTTAAGCAAAGCGAACTTGAAGATCAAAATAAAGAAACTTATACCAAAGTGAAATCCAAAAGAGATAACATTTATACCAAGACGAACTCTAAAAGAGTATATCTATACCAAGACAACTCTAACCATAGACCTTCAAACAGAAGAAACGCTTAAACCAAAATGAACTTCGAAGATCAAAACGAAGACACTTATACCAAAGCGAACTCAAAGAAAGAGAGCAATCTATACCAAGACGACTCTAAAAGAGTATATCTATACCAAGACAACTCTAAACATAGACCTTCAAACAGAAGAATGCTTAAACCAAAGCGAACTTCGAAGATCAAAATGAAGACACTTATACCAAAGCAGACTCCAAAAGAGAGAACATCTATACCAAGATGGACTCTAAAAGAGTATGTCTATACCAAGTAAAATTCACAAGGAAGAAAACATCTATACCAAGACGATCTTCAAAATAGATCTTTGGCACGAAGAGCTAGTTAACCCATAAATCTAAACAAAGAAGACACGGAGATGGTGAACTCACAAGGGAGAGGACGTCGGGCAAAGACGAACTCGTAAGGGGAAAAGAAACATCCGTACAAAGATAAAATCATTGGGGATAAGAAACATCTGTACAAAGATGAAATTACGAGGAAAGAGCCGATCGAGAGGACTCTCAATGATTGCCACCATGTCGGGCTTTAAGAAGGTGCGTACAGCGACACAAGAACTATAATATCCCTCAGGCCAAAGGCGGGGTATAATTCTTCAAAAGTGGCAATTATCTGATTACCACACACCAAGTATGGATACTCAAATACTTGAAAAGTAAGAAAGGTTATACACCAACTCTCACTCGCACTCTAGCAGTGATACAAATCTGGTAACATAACAGAAGCTGCTAACATAAGAAGTCTACGACTTCTGGGAAAAGCGACATAACTTGACTGGTAAAATCGCCATGGGAGACTCCACTAGAGAGGGAATGGGTTCCCATAAGACACTTGATTTGAAGTGACGATTAGGGAAGCAGAAATCTATTGAGAAGACATCTTGAGGGTAAACCATAGAGATTGCTTATTTCTAGATATACATAATTGACAAACACTTAATATGCATGTTTGAATTTTTATGGCGTAATGCTCCCAATCAACAGAATGCTACGCATTTAAGGTAGATGCAATGTAATGAGTTCATGCTTGAATGATTAAATGAGAAGTAATAGTATCGATGATCGGCTGCTGCGAAGCTATGAACATCCGGGAGAGAGATACCATTGGGGGTGGATTTTGGAGGACACTTGCAAAAATAAATTGCAATTCCAATATGGGAAGCGTTCTTTCACTTGGGGAAAATGAATTGGACTTCAAACCAATCTTACTTCCTGGGGAGAGAGTCATTACTCTTCACTGAGGATACAAAAAACTTCACTAGGAAAATTCTCCTACTTTCACTAGGGAATTTGGAGACTTCATGGGGAATTTTGAGTGGAACTCCGCTGGGGAACACAACTTCATGGGGAAATCCACAAACATCTGCGAGTAGTCATTAGCATCTCGAATAAATCAAATGGCATTAGACTTCATCGGAGAATCAATCCCTTCGTAGGGATATGAACCTTTCAAACCAGGAATCCATTGGGGGAATATAACATCTTTTTGTCTCCAAAATAAAGATCTCAATAGCAAGACCACAATGGGGAGACTTTGAGTGGGGAATGCACACCAGTGTAGAAATACCGGAAAATGAATGATTAATCTTCATTGGGGAAGAGAAATCTGATTCGGATAGAAAGCTCCATTGGGGAATACATTCAGATATCCAAATCCACTGGGTAAACAAATATTCTTGTCTCAACATGACTAATCTGAGAATCAAAATTCTTGAAGATGCTCAGAATAACTTCATATGGAAGAATGCGACTTACACATGGGAATATAATCAATTGACCGGGGCACACCTTATGCACTGGGAACTTTGATGTGATAAGACAAAACTCACTGGAGAATACAACAACAATTCATCTGTCAAAGCATGCTCACTGGGGATATCAACCCTGAGTCAATGGTTCAAACCATCTTCATTGAGAATAAAGGCTAGAACCTTCTATTGGGGATGATTTGAGAATTCGATGGACATTACTGGGGAATTTCACCTGGAATAGGTATCAATGACTCATCGGGGATTTACCTGAGATCGGTACCCATAACTTGCACTGGGGATTATGATAATGTCAACATGTCGAACTGTGTATCACTGGGGAACTAATCAACCTATCTGATCCTTCTTGCAATGAATTCTTACTCGGAATCAAACTCACTGGGGATAAGCCTCAACCAACATCTAGACTTATACTGGGGAGTACGACAATATCAGTATGTCAAAGCATAAATCATTAGTAACAAAATCAATCCTTCAGGACCTTTCAGAAATGAATTCTACTTGAGAATTGGCTTCATAGGGGATGAACTTGGATTGGGATGTACTCTTCATTGGGAAAAAGGGGACATCACCCTGATAACCCATCATATACCTGCAAGCCACAAGTCATAGCAACATCTCCGAGCACAGAGTGGCGAACTTCGGATACCGTCATTAACACCCAAAATCTTAAGTAGTTTCAACAATTTACATCATGCATCGTAGGAACAACAATATTTTAAAAATGCAAAACTTATCAAAATATCGGACGTATTTTTTTTGCAAACAAACCAGTAAAATAAAAATAAAAACAAAAAGAAACATAATTCGGATAAAAATTTGAAATTTTATTGATTTCGTAGCCCGTGAATAGGCATTTACATCAAGAAGCAATTCCTAAAAAGAGGTAATTGCATACACTACAAAACAATGGAGAAACATAAATGGAAATGTAACGACAACTTTCAACGAATCTGACTTCGTTATAACCCTCCATGTCTTCAAAGCACCTTAGCCATCTTGCTTTCGGGACAAACTGATTGGACTGTTTCCATGCCCTTCCAGGTTATCCATTATAATGAAGTGAAGCAACACAGATGCAATACAGACCGTAATCATTCGCTTTAAATCCCCTTTTTTCCCGGATCTCCCTTTCGGGTTTTCGATCCACCGGGATACCCTTTTTTGCCTAAATTGCCCCTTCACGGGCTCAACTTAGTGGGTGTACTTATTTTTCACTCTACCACTCTTTCTTGTCCATAAATTTTGCCCGAACCCCTCATCAGGTTCGTCGGGACTGCCCTTTTCTACCTGAGCCAGTCGACTCAGGGGGTTTATTTTATGCGAAGTATTTTTTGACTATGTCTGCATTGACGGGGTGAGTGAAATCCTCTCCATCCATAGTTGTAAGCATCATGGCTCCTCTGGAGAAAACTTTATTTACAACATATGGTCCTTCATAATTCGGGGCCCATTTGCCCCGAGCATCTGTATTGCTTGGAGACAAGATTCTCTTTAACACGAGATCGCCAGCTTGAAAATTCCGAGGACGTATTTTCTTATCGAAAGCAGCTTTCATCCTACTCTGGTACACTTGTCCGTGGCAAATTGCCGCCAGCCTCTTCTCGTCAATGAGATTCAACTGATCTAAACGATTCTGGACCCATTCAGCCTCATCTAACTGAACATCTGTCATAATTCTCAAGGAAGGGATTTCAAGCTCCACAGGTAGGACAACTTCCATGCCGTATACCAAAGAAAAGGGGGTTGCTCCAGTTGAAGTACGTACCGAAGTGCGATAACCATGAAAAGCAAAGGGTAACATCTCGTGCCAATCTCTATAGGTGACAACCATCTTCTGCACGATCTTCTTAATGTTTTTATTTGCTGCCTCCACAGCCTCATTCATCTTTGGGCGATAAGGAGAAGAGGTATGATGCTTAATCCTGAAACTATTGCATAATTCCTTCATCATCTTGTTGTTGAGATTGGAACCGTTATCCGTGATGATCTTTTAGGGAACTCTATCGACAAATGATATTGTTCTTAATAAACGTAACCACTTGTTTGGTCACGTTGGCATAAGGCAGCTTCAACCCACTTAGTGAAGTAATCAATGGAGACTAAAATGAAGCGATGGTCATTGGGCGGTTGGTTCTATCCTTAGATCATATCGATGCCCCATTGCGAATGGCCAAGGTCAAGACATTCAAAGGAGAAGGAGCCACGTGCATCTTATCGGCATAGATCGGCACTTGTAACATACGGAATGATTATAACAATCTGTTTCCATCGTTGACCAATAGTGGCCTGCTCTCAAGATTTTCTTGGCCATAGTATGTCCACTAGAATGTGTCCCGAAGGAACCTTCATGAATTTCTTCTATAATTTTGCTTGCCTCGTGTTTATCCACTTTTTGAGCAAAGCGGAATCATAATTTCTCTTATACAACACGCCATTGTTCGGGAAGAACTTGGAGGAATACTTAGTAGAGTCTTTTTATCGATGATCGAGCATCCTCACGGATATTCTTTAGTCTCAAGATACCTTTTGATATCATAAAACCAAGGCTTTTCGTCAACATCCTCTTCCATCTCATAACAAAATGCTGGCTCATCCAACCTCATGATGGTGATAGAGGGGGCTTCATTAGCCCATTTAACTTTAAACATGGACGACAAAGTAGCCAATGCGTCCAAGTTATTCTCTTCTCTTGGAATATGATTGAAAGTAATCTCATCAAAGTACGGGATCAGTTTCAAGACATGCTCCCTATGCGGAATCAGATTAGGGTGACAAGTCTTCCAATCTCCGTTGATTTGGCTTATTACTAGAGCTGAATCTCCTTATACTTCCAATATTTTGATTCTCAAATCAATGGCTGCTTCGATCCCAAAGATACAAGCTTCGTACTCGGCCATATTGTTCGTACATTCAAAACAAATCACAGCGGTGAAAGGATATGAAACCACATTGCGAAGTAATAAAAGCGTAACATTTGTTACAAGGCATTAGAGGCACCGTCGAACACCATCGTCCATCGCGATCCTGGTTCGGGTCCTTCATCTGGGCCTGAAATATTACAATCCCTGATAAACATAATATCCTCGTCCGGTAATTCGAACTTCATCGGTTGATAATCATCATCCATAGGCTGATGAGCAAGGTAGTCCTCCAATACACTACCTTTGATAGCTTTTTGAGTAGTATCTTTGGATATCGTATTCCATGAGAATCATTTGCCAGCGAGCCACTCTTCCGTGAGTGGATTCTCGAAGATGTACTTTATTGGATCCATTTTGGATATCAACAAAGTGGTATGGGTCAACATATACTACCTCAGTCGGCGAGTAGCCCAAGCCAAAGCACAACAAGTTTTCTCGAGCAGTGAGTATTTTGTTTCACAGTCGGTAAACTTTTTGCTAAGGTAGTATATGGCATGCTCTTCGACCGGACTCGTCTTGTTGCCCATGGCGCACCCATTGAGCTCTCAGCACTATCAGATACATGATCAAAGGTCTACCTTCAATTGGAGGCGAAAGGATCAGAGGTTCCTGCAAGTACTCTTTGATTTTGTCAAAAGCCAATTGACAATTGTCATTCCACCTGTCCGTCTGATATTTTCTTAAAAATTTGAATATAGGCTCACACGTGGCTGTAAGATGATAGATGAATCTAGCAATGTAGTTCAACCTCCCTAAGAAACCACGAACCTCTTTTTCAGTTCTCGGCACAGGCATTTCTTGTATAACTTTCACTTTGGCAGGATCAACCTCGATTCCTCTTTCACTTACAATAAAACCCAACAGTTTCCCCGACCTCACTTTGAAGGTGCATTTATTAGGATTCAACCTCAGTCTGAATTTTCGTAACCTTTTAAACAACTTCAGAAGATGAACAAGGTGTTCCTCTTCCGTCTGGGATTTCGCAATCATATCATCAACATAAACTTCAATCTCTTTGTGCATCATATCATGAAAAAGAGTGACCATTGCCGTTGATATGTTGCTGACATTCTTCAAACCAAAAGGCATCACTTTGTAACAAAATGTTCCCCAAGGTGTTATGAAAGTGGTCTTTTCCATATCATCTGGAGACATCTTGATTTGATTGTAGCCAGAAAAACCATCCATGAAAGAAAATACTTTAGCCTGAGCAGTATTGTCAACCAATATATCAATGTGTGGGAGCGGGAAATCGTCTTTAGGGCTTGCTACATTTAAGTCCACATAATCGACACATCCTAACTTTACCATCTTTCTTGATCTTGGTACAATATTTGCAACCCATGGAGGATAAGAAACAACTTTCAGAAAACCAGCATCGAACTGCTTTTGAACTTCCTCTTTAATTTTCTTCGACATCTAAGGATGAGTTCGCCGAAGCTTCTATTTCACAGGCGGACAATCTGCTTTCAAGGGCAGCTCGTGCATAACAATGTCAGTATCCAGCCCAAGCATGTCTTCATAGGACCAAGCGAAGACATCAACATACTCTCAAAGCATCTCAATCAACCTCTGCTTGACATTTTCTTCTAAGGAAGCTCCGATCTTAACTTCTCTCTTGACCTCTTCAGTACCCAAGTTTATCACTTCTAAAGTCTCTTCATGTGGCTGAATAGACTTCTCTTCTTGCCTCAAAAATCTGGCTAACTCTTCAGGAACTTCACAATCTTCATCAACTTCTTCATCAGCTTGATAGATCAGATTTTCGAAGTCATAAGTAGCCATAGAAAAGTCATTACCATTGAAATCTCGGAATAATGGGGAACTAGATCTGCATGATTGATTTTATTTCCTTATTTTAGTTTTAGATTAAAAAAAGAAAAATAAAGATCACATTGCCAATGTTAAATTTGTAAAAACGCAAAAAGAAAGACAATGAGCAAAATATTTGAAAGCAAAAAAAACATCCTTTATTGATGATAAACTTTGAAAATTCAAAACATTGGTGGCCTTACAACATGATTCACTACACCTTGGGCAGAGTGTAGGAATTATTACATGATGCAAACAAAAGAAAATTACTCTTAAGGATGAGTGATGACGGCGATATCTTCAGAAAACCAGTTAGCTGGCTCTTTCCCCGGAGTAGTAGGACGAATCCACTGATCCATATAGCATCTGCTGTCAGTCTCATCCCCAATAACATCAACATCTTCAAATTGGATACCTCCTTTAACAAACTGGATTGACGGAGGAATCTTTGGACGCACAGGAATAGCCAACGGCGTTTTTCCAAGAACATAACCCAAACCTTTCTTGTCCTTCTGAGTTGGGAACTCCAAAACTCTACCCCAACCTTCAGGGTGTCCAAATTCAATAATAGCACGAGCTTCACGGTAGGATGTCATAGAGACCTTTGGCGTTTAACCTCGTACGAGGTCTTGATAACGAGCAGTTTCAAGCACGAAAGGAGTCTCATGAATTTCTCCCTTAACTTCCACGTAGCGGAAAGAGCTCAAACAACTAAGCATATATTCCTCTTCTCCACAGATGGTGACCACTTTCCCATTAACCAAGAACTTGACTTTTGGTGTAAGGTTGAGAATGTCCTTTTGCCCCATGAATCAAGGCGACCAAGTAAACAACGATAAGATGGATTAATGTCCATAACAAAGAAAGTCGTTTTGAGCGTCTGCAGCCTATTTTCCTTTGGTAAGTCCACTTCTCCAAACATAGACCTTCTAGAACCATCAAAATCCTTGACGATCAAATCCTTGGCACGAAACACGGCTCCATCATAATTGAGCTTCATCAAAGCACGCCGGGAGCACATTGAGAGATGATCTGTGTTAACCAACAAGCGAGACGAGAGTTGTATGGCTAACCCGATAGAGATGTGAGAGCTTTATGGTTTCTTCCTTCAGGAGGCAAATCATAATTAGTGAAGCCCAATCCGTTGTTCGCAGAGAAAGTGTTCACAATACCTTCGAACTGAATAACGAAGATTTCCTGGGGCACAAAAGAGGTTCCTAGCAGATTCATCAAGGCGTTCCTATGGGGCTCAGAATCTCTCAATAAGGCCCAGATGGAAATCTTTGCAGGCGTCTGACCAAGCTGATCAATGATCTTATAATCACTCTTCCGAATATACCTCATGAGCTCAGTTACACCTTTATCTAGATCTGGATTCAACATAGGTGTTGGAGCTTTCAGGGCCGACTCGTTACTTTCGGTCACAACTACTTTTCCATTCGCTTTCGCCCTAGACTGGGCCTTAGCACTTGCTTCTGGGGAAGGATAAATCCGGCCGCTACGCGTCATTCTACTGTCACCCACAATATCGTCAACCTCTGGCTTGTCTTTATCTTTATCAGATGGAGAATCGACGTTCAATTTCTTCCCATTATGGTAAAATTGAGCACCATAGTGCCACGGGATAGCTTTCTCATTAGAAATGGGATATGACCTAGAAAAGTGATGGTAACAGGGGACGTTTTAGAAGGTACCAGAATCGTTATTGGAACTTTCTTTGGGGGAACCGAAATGGTTACAACATCAACCTTATTTGTAGCATTTTGAGCATTTACAAACACTCGCTGAAACTGCAAGGTCTTCTTCTCAATCAGACTTTGGATTTCCTTCCTCAAAGATTCACAACCATCATGCTGCACTAAACAATCCTTACAATCAAAGCCACACCCAGGAAATTCTCCCTGCATCAACAATTGCTCTTTCACCCATATCAGCGGAGTGGTCAGCTCATCCACATTCATAACTGGATCAAAGTCTTCATCATCACAGATTGCATTAGCGGCGGCGCCACCATGAGGAGGCAATGGTTGTTGGATAACATTCGGAGTTGGTGGCGGGCCAAAGTTGATGGCCTCAGAATCCAGCATATCCTGAACTTTATGTTTGAACGGAAAGCAATTTTCAATGGTGTGTCCCGGTGCATTAGAGTGAGAGGCACAACGGGCATTGGCATCGAAATTCCTTGGAAATTTGTTAGGATCAACCTTAAGAGTACGAAGCTCCACCATTTTCAATTGTTATAGATAAGCGAAGATATCAGCAAGTGACATGGGCAATGGATCAAACTTCCTCTGCATTCTTGGCTGATAATTGTTCGTTGTGGGCGCATAAGCTTGCTGCTGATGTGTTGGAATGGTTACGGCTGCAACCTGATGATCGGAATTCACGGTATTTGCCTTTTCCTTTTCTATCATACAAAGCGCTGGATTCACCTTCCTTCTTCTTATACCCACCAAAATCTTTCTTGGCACCATTAGCCTGGTCTCTATCAACAGGGTTGTCTTGAATTTTACCTAGTTTAATTCCAATTTCAATACGTTCACCGAACATACCATGTCAACGAAGGACACCGACATACTGCAACTCGCGTAGTATTATCCATGTAGAGTACCAGCAAACAAATCCACCATTTCACGCTCCACCATAGGAGGCTGGACTTTCGCGGCTATCTCGCACCACCTGTGCGCGTATTCTTTGAACGACTCATTAGCCTTTTGAGATAAGTTCTGTAACTGAGTTCTAGTTGGAGCTATGTCTCTGTTATACTGATATTGCAGCACAAAAGCTTGGACCAGGTCTCTCCAAGTTCGAATGTGGGAACTCTCGAGACTCATGTACCAATCCAGAGGACCATCAACCAAGTTATCCTGAAACAAGTGCATTAGGAGCTTGTCATCTTTGAAACAAGTGCCTTATATGAGTTTTGGGATAACTATTCCCCATGTATTTAGTCAGCTCTGGTACCTTGAATTTGGGAGGGATTTTTACTCCTGGCACAAGTCCCATATCAGTCATATCAAAACCCACAACCCCTGGGTTCTCAAAAGCACTCATACGCTCCTCGAGCATACGCAATTTTCTGTCAGAATCAGTTTGTTCATCAGCATTAGAATACCAATCTTCCATATAGTCTTCCTCTGGTTGAGGAATAGGGATCGGAGCACCTCTATGAACTTGTGGCTGTATCATGAGTTGTTCAACCTGATGATTCATCACAGGTGGGGGTACCACTCCATTTCCATTCTCAACATGAGCGGCCTGGTTCATCATATGATTCGTTAAACCCCGAGTAGGACCACCGGTTGGCCCTCCATTCAGCCCATTGTTTTGATTCACAATTCCATTTTCAACTTGATTATCGACCAGGTCGTTGACTGGGCCATTGTTGATGGGAGCATTGACCACAGCTTGGGCCCAATCATTGGTTTCAGTAGCATTTCTCAAAACTATAGCCCTCAACTCAGCTTGTTGAACAGCCATGTTCTGAATAACTTCAAGCAATTGGTTAACCCTAGTATCCATCCTGGTGTTCAGATCCGCCATATCTGTCTATATCTACTCCATTTGTCTCTTTGAATTCCCCCTGGTGTTGTATCGGTAAGAAGTTGAAGAAGCAATCTCTGAAAAATACCAGATGCAGGGATAAAGAAAAACTGGCATGAACCACCTATTATGTACAATGTATGTATATGCATGGTTGTAATGCATGATGCATGAAATGATCATTTCAAGACATTCACCGCAATTTCTTATCAATCATCAAATAAATAATAGGATAGTGACAACAATAATTATCAAGACCAATCACACAATGAAATTGAGAATCAAATGCCCAGATGCATAGATGAAATAAAGTCATACAAGAATCCACGATCATAAAGTATTATACAAAGATAATAGTGGCGAACCCGTCCAACAAGCACGGGGTGATTAGTGAATCGATAACATCAAAATAACATTTGCAACTATTTATTTAGGGACCACTTGTGCTTTGAGCATCTGGATCTCAGCCACCGGCTTAGCTACATGAATGCCTCGACCCCTCAACATGGTGTATGCTACATATTCTCCATCTTTAGCCTGTTCCAACTGAGTCTTCAACTCTTCAACCTCTTTGGAAAGGATAGTTGTCTCCTCCTGTCGACTTTGGGCTTCAACTTCATGTTCTTTCCTTTGTTCAAGGGACTCTTTAGCATCGGATTCTTCCTTGCGGAGTTGCTTCTTTAAGACCCAGATCTCTTCACCATGCTTAGTCTTCAATTTACCATTAGCTATCTGCACATTCTTCAACTTCTCTTGTATCTTGTAAAACTCTTTGGTCATCTGATCAAAAGAAGAGGAATTACCACCTTTGACTCTCTTGGTTTCTTCAAGTAAGCCGTAAGCCTTCAAAACTTGGTCTTTCTGCTCGATCTCGATGGATAACCTCTTTTTATCTTGAAGAGCGAATGCTAGATCCATGGTTTGAGCTTGTAATTGTTCCTTCAAAGCTGAATTCTCCGATTGGAGCAGTTTGTAAACCTCAATACGCACAAAACCTAGAGGAGAGATTACGGATGAAGAAGATGAAGTAGCAAAATCAGGTGCAAGACTATCAACCATGGAATCAGGTTGAGAATACAAAGGTGCCTCCCTTTTGTATGGGAGCCGAACCCTGGAGACCCGATCTTTTAACCAATTTGTATAAGAATCAAGTGCATAGTTTCCTTTTTGGCCAAAGAAAACCGTGCCCCTTTTATGAACCGAGCCCCGTAACAACAATCGGTTAGCAAAGCGGGTTCTCATTATTTGCAAAGAAGATACTTTCCATCAACTGACGACCAGTGGGTGCTTCGGTCAAAGGATATCCTAGTTGGCGACGGGCCAATGTAGGATTATAACTGATGCAACCTTTAGTTCCCATCAATGGTACATTTGGAAACTCTCCGCACCTAGTAATGATCTCAGAACCACTCGACATGGTATTCCAAACTATATCATATGAAGTGGGTGCGATGATTCGACTAGACCACTTCATGGTTTTAGCATAATCAACGAATGCTCCTCTCTTTGGCAAATGTGTGTTAAACCAATGATAAAGTAAAGGCATACAACCCATAACACACCCCTTTTGACCATGGCGAGAGTGAATGGCATAATATGTATCAGCCAAGATGGTAGGAACCGGATTGTCATTCATGAATACAGAAATTGCAGCAAAATCCACGAACTTCTCAAAAGAGGGAAAAATCACCATAGCATAGATCATGGCAGCTAAGATAGTATTGAAGCTTTTCCAACAACCAATCTTAGAAAATTCATCAACTTTGACTAAAAGGAACCCCAGGGAAGTCCATAAATACGATCTTCGAGAACCTAATTGTCCCTTACTTCACTAACACATGAACCAATGGCCTTAGCAATGGCTTCAAAGTCGGGAGTATCCATTCTTTTGTGAAAGGCAAGCGCTTGTGATATTAATACCGAGGAAAGAGTATTCCTCAAGAGTAGGTGCTAGCGATAGTCTTGAAAGGTAAAACACACGAGCTCACTATCATAGAGCTGGAGTAAAGGCGCATGGCAAAGAACTCATAATCCTCCATTAGTAAGACAATATGTTCCCATGATCCTTTTGAATTCTCTTTCAATCGGATCCTTCACAAAGTACCTCACGGCTCTCACTTGGAGATGTCGAATGAATAAAGAATATGAGAAAGTCTTCCTTAGGGCCTCGGTGTTGGTCTGATTGTTGGTATCCATCCTGATGTTGATAATAAACCACAAGAAGTCCTGGAAATGATATGCATGTGGGGTTAGATAAAATAACGTTTTTTTTACATTTCTTTTAAGAAAAATAAATATGCTATGATGCAAGTACATTATGCATTGATAATGGGTTCACTACTTCCATGAACACTGATCAAACTGTTGCGCTTTTTCTGTTCTAATTGAAGAAAACAGGAAATCGGACAAAGTAATGGCTAGAAAATACCACTGAATGGAATCATAGTCACCAACAGAAAATACCAACTCACCATCAGAAAATACCAAGTCACCATCAGTATCAAGTCACCAATAGTCACCAATGGTACCTGTAAAAATCATGATCCCGCCCCACTCACGGGTGAAACTAAGGCTTGGGTAAGGTCAAGGTAACTCCAAGATCTAGTTCGCCTAGAGAAACTACCATCATAACACCTACCTGAAGATGATAGCCCCTGATTGAACCTCCTCTGAAGCATGGACGACATGCCAGCCTACAAGATCTACATCCGGTATCTGACATGTTCCACTCTATTCCTAGGTGTCTTATGTGTCTCTCGGCCGTGGTATGGGGCCTTTTACCTCTTGTAACTCCCACCGATTCGAAGCAGATCACGACTGCATTGACGATATATAAGTAGTAAATATGTCACATAGAATGCAATGCAAGCATACAAAAGATGTTAAAATAAAGCGAGTAAATAAATAAACAAATAAATAAACACCCAATAGACATGAAAATAAAAGCTAGGATCAACTCCTGATCGGACCGACAAGAGATGCAATGCGATTCTCTCCGATGAAGTCGCGGTGAAACAGCGAAATTTGAACATCATCGATAACTATATCAATGAAGTCGCCATCAAGCGTTTTTATCTCACAAAGGAGAAAGGTGAGCATCGGGAAAACCTAAAAGGGATAAACACGGTCTTGCAACGAGAGATAGGGTAAGGAATCTATTACGAAGGAAGGTATTAGCACCCCACCGTCCGTAGTACTCTATGGTATCACTTCTATTTTCTACCTAATGGGTGTGTTTATATCTATTTACTACTTAATTGCTATATTTGTAGGCTAAAAGAGAATGCATGTGAAAGAAAAGAAAATAAAGAAAACATGGGGAAAAGAAGGAATTATTTACAAAGTTTGCTCGATCGAGCCCCGTGACAAGATGCCTACGTATTCCCATGTGCAATGGGAATGTAAGAGCGTCGTAGTTCGGCTCATATGTTTTGGTGGCTTATGTGTTTTTTACTTATGAAAAAGAGTTTTAAACACAAAAGAAGACCCGTAGGCAAAAAGGAGTTTGCATTGGTTGGTTGTTTTTACCTTTTAAAAAGGAGTTTGAACCATTATTAAGTGTTTTGATTTGTAAAGGAAAAAGAAAACAAGTTTTAGTTTTATTACATGCAAGGATGCAAAAGAAACTAGAAAACAAACAAGGGAAACTATCTAACTTTATCCCTAATGTTATCATGCATGGATTACAACCTAAGGTCTAACTCGAATTACTACCTAAAGTAGATTCAAGAGAATCCTAAGGAATATGCCAAGGTTTACAACCTAAATCTATGTCTATCTCGATTCGCTACCTGAAGTAGAATCGAAGACGACAAAAAGGAATGGAACAGGTTTGTAACCTAAATCTATGTCTATCTCGAATCACTACCTAATGTAGAATCGAAGATGACAAAAAGGGATAAAGCAAGGAAGTGCTTTGGCAGAAGCACACAAATAATGCAATGCAAACAAACAAATGGCACACAAGTGCAGGAAAAGGAGGAAGTCCCATAGCCTCGAAAATGTTGAGTATCTGGTGAGTCAACCAGGAGCCGACACATCCGATTCTTGTGAATAATATCACCGCATGACATGAATTGTCAAGTGTGAAGAGCAAATGATGCGAGCTCTGCAATAAATGCGAACCCCAGGAAAGTGTGGAGAGTCAGAATGGGGAACTCTTGCCACTTTATTATTACTGACTCGATAAAGGAACCAACACGATTCACGTGTCTTTGGTGACCAGAACTAGAAGCGTGCGGGGTGGGTGCGGACCTATCCAGCTTGCCCATCATATCATCATGACTCGATAGCGAAATATAAAAGCGAGGACTTTGCTTGGTGGTGCCACATCGGGTGTCCTAACCACTCGACCTATGCAAGCACAAATATAAACACTTCGGTACCTCCCTATGCGGATGAAGGTTTTAAACAAACCAAACACAATTAGCAAATAGAAGCACCCTAAGCGGGTCTTTAAATAAACGAGAGGGTTCTGAACATGCTCCAACTCGGAAGCCCCTTCATACATATTTATTCCTACTTCTCATGGCAAGGAAAGAGGTAAAACCCTACTTCTCATGCTCTCTAGAAAAGTGGTAAAAGGATGCGGTAAACAAAGTAAAATAAATACCAAAACGGATAATAAAATCCGAAAACCTTTATGACTAAAAATACTCGAAAAACTTGAGTAGCGCCATTAACAAAGCAATAATAAGAAACAGCTCGATCAACATAATCCATAATGTGACATCGGGCAACATGTGCGTGTAGCAAACAATTCCTCATAACAATCAGAACACCTGCACAAAGGTACATATCCAGACAAAACAACAGAATATGTGTTTCTCGTAACATGAGAGAACACAAAGAAAAATGCGTTTAAAAGGCAAACAGAACCACGGGAAAAGTGGTATGTTAGTGTACCAAAATTAGGTACCTAACTAAAACATCCTCAATGTACCTTGCACAAGTCAACAAACATGTCAAAAATAACAAGGAAGCAGAAATATAATTGCATATTCACATCACATGTCAAAATATGATCCAAAAGTGAAGGAATGGAATGTAAATGTGTATAGCAACATAAGAATGGAAAATCGGGCAGCAACGCACACATAATGCAAAACAACTCATGAATGATATCAAAATCGAGCTAAGTCCATCACAATAGTTCTCAAATACAATGTTAAACATGGTTAGAGACCTAGAGTAGTTAGAAATCAAAAATCTAGACTAAAATGACTTAAAATGCATTATTTAGAAAGAAAACATAGCATGAGAGGTGAATTCTTAATAGATGGCAGAAACTACATGTTTTAGAGCTTTCCTATACATCTAAACAAATGGAGGAAACAACCACAAACTAAACATGCAAAAGGAAGCTAGAAAAACTAATGCAATTATCAAACTAGTTCCTAAGAATCAAACTATTAAAAGTTAGCTTTGAAATTCTATTTACAATCCTAAGGTAAGGTATACATTTAACTACAATTAAATGGTAGAAAAACAATCTAAAGTTTCAAAGAAAAATATGGCATTACACTCCTAAGATTAGTCAACTCAAACTACAAAGGAAAAACATGCTTCTAAACATATTATCAAAAATGAATTAAAAATTAAAAAATTAATTGCAAAAATTCACAAAAATATCAAAAGTATTCTAAGATTCTAAAATGTCGAAACTATTTTTATGTATTTTTATAAATCAATCGAATCGAAATCGGGAACAATTTTGAGATCCTATTGAATATGTGAAACAAGGAAGCGGGGTGTAAAGCGAATTGACTTACTAACTCTAGTTATTATCATTCGATGGGGCTTAAGGGGTAAGACCATGAACTTAGCTAGGCCCAAACAAATTACATTGAGCCCGTTCTTCCTTTTTATTTATAGTCTATAGTTAGTAAAAATACAATCGGAATTAATGGAATTTTGTCACGTTTATTTCATGTAAGCATATATCAATTGGTGACACTTAATTAAGTTATTGATTTTTACAAATTATAAAAAAGCACGTGTCGATTATGTTTGGCTAGTATGAATTTAGCATGAACACAAAATTGTGACACGCTTAGGTTTATCGAGACACCGTCGGGCGGTCCGGTTCGGTTGCCTTCTTGGTGATCTCGTTGCAGGAATTCTCGGTCGATGCTTGAACATGAAGCGTGGTCCGGCTCAAAATTTCATTCTACACCCATCTCGACCTTCATTCTTATTTATCCCTCTTCTATCGTCCGAATCACATGAAAGCGAGATTCGTGGAAAGATTCGATGGAATTCACTATTTCTTCATAAAATTGCGGCAAGCCTTTAAGATCTTGATGATGGCAGTAGAAAACAAGAGGTTCCCCGTATACTGAGAAATAAACTCAGTTTCCCTCTCAGATCTTTAAAGATGAAGGTGACAACTAGTTTGACGTGTTGCTCGTCTTGGCTGAACGATGATGTCAAGAGTGGCTTCTTCTGGCGATGAAGAAAAATAATTCACGTCTCGAAACCTCTAAGATGAGTAAAGTGTGTGATCCAGAAGAATTGGCGAAGATACCGATCAAAATCTAGAGCTTGTCGAATCCGTCATTGTGAGGTGGAGTAGAAAGTTTTTTAGTATCTGTAACTGATTTTTCGTGATTGTTTCTTACAAGTTCTTTTTGGCTATCGGAAGTGAGAGAGATAAAGGGAGGATATGATGATGAATGTGGTTATGGAAGAGGAGTGGAGGAAGTGTACGTTATGGCGAGATCACGAGAGAGTGAGGAGTTGTTATCGTGGCGGAGTTTGTTGGTATGTTTGTTACGGTGGTGTTGTGAGAGAAAAAAGAAGAAGAAGAAGAGGGATGGTGGTTGATGATGAAAGAAGAGCAAACCCATGTGTAATGGCATGAGGGCGAGAGACAGAAGAAGAGAGTTGTTGGAGGAAAGGAAGTTTGTTAGAGGTGAGAGGGAAGAAGAAAAATGGTAGTTTTTCACGGTTATGGCGTAGAAAAGAGTGTCATGGTTTTTTGGAGGGAGAAAGAAAAATGATGGCGTGAGGATTCTGTTCTGTCAGCAAGAAAGAGTGTTTGTTGTGTTGAAGGGTGAGAGGGTGGAAGGTGATGAATGACAAAAATTGAAGACAGGTGGAGTGGTTGCATGAAGAGAGTGAATCAAGATAGGTGGCTGTTGCCGTTTTTTTTAGAAGAGTCCACTGTCCGAAAAGAAAAATGAGAAAATTCTGTTATGGAAAGTTTGTTAGAATGAGTGTGGTCCCACGTGTGAGTTTTTAGAAGTCTTATACATGGTGAAGGGGTGAAAAATAATTGAGGATTAAAGGCGGTTGAAAGTGAAGAAGAATGGCGAGGTGAGGAAGAAAGAGGGATCGTGAGATTTTTTTGGACTGTTATGGGTTTTGTTAGCGTGAGGAAAAAAAAGAGTGAGGTGTGGCGGAAGAGTTTTCCTATGGAGGTGAAGGGAGTTTGAAGAAAAATGGTTGGCCAGCAATCGTTTCGTCTCCGTTTGTTAGCATTCGTAACAGATTCGGGGAGAGGTTGTTAGAGGTTATGAAAAAAGAATCAAGAAAATCAGGTTATTCGTGAGCCCCCGAATCAGGTTATCCGTGAGCCCCCGAATCAGGTGGGAGTGTGGTCCTTAATAATGAAGTTTCACGTTTTTTGTATATTTTCTCCACGATACATGCATGCTTCCTTCTATATGGCCAATTGAACAAACACGAGTACAATCATTTTTGCCTCAGAAAAATAAACTCATGCCAGCTGCTTTGGCTGCTTCTATCTTGGTGTGTAGTAGTTCAATTGATATAACGAGAGCGTCGACTCGAAGAGCACACTTGATAGAACAATATTGATGTTGAGCGCCCGATGAAAAGTTGATCGCAAGCTCGCCGAGTTTAGCCTCAAAGTCATGACATCATAAGGTGTTTTGAATACTTGAGAATTTTCTTGAACATTGCCAACTATTTGTCAATGCCAAGTGTACTACTTTACAGACCTATAACTTCTTCGATACTCGATCAAATAACGTAAACTCAGTGCTAACGAAAAGAGTGTGTGTAATATAACAACTTTGTAGTTCGCTGCTAATTCAAATGGAGCCTTAATCATGGAGAAAAAAGTGTTTGAAATTTGCCACCACATTCGACGAAAGTCTGGTGGGATGGGCAGATTCAAGCATGACTTGTAACAATTTTCCAACTTCGAACTATCAATTACGGCGCTTCGTATTTTTCGCTCCGACGTTCGAAATGAAATAATTTCTAAGCGAAACTTGTAGAGTATATGATAAACTCCAACTTTAGTGTTCGAAGTTTTTCCGTGCGGAGATTGAATCGACGAGAAAACAACCTCAAACATGTGCACAAAACCTGTTCGATGGAATGCTTCCGTATGCATGGCAGAAAATGTGTGTGTCATCTTGCATTTTGGCAATTTCAAACTGTCACTTACGGCGCTCCATATCTTTCGCTCCAACATCCGAAACGAAAAAATTTCTAAACGGAACTCGTAGAGGGCATGGCAAACTCCAACTTTCATGTTCGGAGTTTTTCCGTGCGGCAATCGGATCGATGACAAAAACAGCCCTGAACATGCACACAACAACTATTTGAACCTTGCAAACATGATGAAAAACACTTAAATTTTCACTAAGTGAAAACTTCAAAAGTTGTGAACTTCAAACTTCGGGGCTTTATAACTCGAAATTCGGGCATTTCTGGAAAAATCTTCATAAGGACAAACTCGGAGTACGAAATGCGCTCTTTCCAATGACTGCTCATTCGTGAAATTTCGACCACAGACGAGAGATAGAGAGTCGACAACATGGCTCTGTGAACACAAAGTACTTAAAACGTAGAAAATGTTTCTAAGTTTAAAGTTACTTAAATTGCAAGAAACCTTGTTTTCACCCGATTCTTCCGATCTTTCTCAACAAATGATCATATTTTCTCGAATCTTGACTTTTGACCATAATTTTGACCAGAAATTCCACCCAGACAAACTTTGACTTTTGTTGACTTTTTAGTGCACACATTCAAATGTCATTTTGCCTGACCGTTCTTGATTTTCTGATGAATCGCGTGGATCGATAAGCCATATGCAGATACTTCAAGACTCATAAAAGACCATATAATCAATTCGGGCTCAAGTATTCGACCACAACACAGTGTAGCTCGAAACTGTAATCAATATCCGTATGAAAGGAAATTAGAACTCCAAAACCTTGATTCTCGAGAGATAATCAGAAGCTTCTAGACACTCATATCTTGCGTATTGAGATGTCGCTCGAAATGACAGAACCTCAGATATTCATCTTTTGGAACCACACCTCTTCTTCAGCATTGCACAGGCTCACACGATTTAGAAAATTCCGAACCCATGATCAATGCATGAATGATATGTATGCGATGCACCTATTGATTAAATGTAAGCCAATTATTTATTAAAAAATGAAAAGGGCGGATTTAGGGGTGCAACAGTGCATCATTAACTTTTTGCCTAATGAATGACCTAATTTATTAGAAAATGATCTCAAAATCACCAATTCAATATCTCGAACTAATTTTTTGGCTCAAAAAGCCATGATTGATCATCTGAGAAATTCTAAATCATTTGACAAAAAGTCAACTGTCCAGATCAATCAAACTTTGACTTTTGGTCAACTTTTGAAATTCATATTTTTTTCAATCATCAAAGCATTTAAAATTATACATCATGATCATCAAAAATAACAAATGTGTGAAAAAGTCAACAAAAAGTCAAAACTTGATTTTTATCACTTTTTTCACCATTTTCATGGCCATTTTTCACCTAGATCCATTTTGATTCAAGAAAAACTTTAAACATGAAAGTTGTAAATCTTGTTCCAATCATTCCAAAATCTCCAGAACATGAAAAATATTTTTGGACCTAGGGTTTTGAAATTAGCGTATAGGTCCATAAACACAGATTATAGGTCATTTTCACAATGTTTTAAGTGATTTTACCAAATTCTATCTTTTGTTTCTTTGGTCCTTGTTGTACCCAATTTCCCCCCCTAATATCCTTTATCATCTCATATCATCACATTGCACCAAGATCACAATCTAGGGTTGGCTCTTTCTCTCCTATCTCTATGTTTGCTCTTATGGGGATCACCAAGCACCTTGTTTGTGTATATTTTGTATATGTTGATTGATATTTAGTAAACAACAAGACATGTGCACTATTTTCTCTTTGAACATTATTTTGTAGGGTGATGATACAAAAGCTTTTCTTCAACAAGTTTATAGTTCATATGTTTATTTCCATGCCTTCTCTACCAAGTCTCATGGAAGATTCATGATTCATATGTCGAGAGAGGCATGGAACCCATATGGCGAACGCATAATTTTGGAATAGAGCGCCTAACAAGGATGAACCTTGGAGGGACACTGAGTTATGCCGAAAGAGGCAGAGAACCCATATGGAGAATGCAGAGTTTTGGAACAGAGTCCCCATGACGAGGATGAACCTTGACGGGACATCGAGTTATGCTGGGAGAGGCAGGCAACCCATATGGCAAAAGAAGAGTTTTGGAACAGAGTCCCTAACGAGGATGAACCTTGGCGGGACACCAAGTTATGTCGGGATAGGAACATAACTGTCATACCCCAAAATTTTCCCTCCATCTTCTCAAGACATTCCATACATCCATACTCAAGGATTCCTCAAGGGTTGACCAGACAAACTCTCTCCTAGACAATCAACCCAAACTAGGGTTTGGTATCTATCAGATCAAGATGGACTTCTAACATCTACAATGGTCATCATGCCTCCTCATATGCTTCAAAGATTCTCCATGTCAAGTTTCAAGCCTTAGAGATCAAGTTTCCTCAGACAATTGCTCAGATGGTTGAAAATCAGTTGTATTGGACAAAAAGTCAACTATGGTCAACATACAGTCAAACTTCATAATTTTTGGTCAACATCCTCATTTTGAAGTTACATTCATCATTTGATCAAGGTTTGATCATGATTCATCAAGAAAACTCAAGATTTGCTAAAAAGTCAAACTTTCTAAATTAGGGTTTCTCTAGGTGAAAAGTCAACTGAACTTTGACTGATCATAACTTTCTCATGCTTTCTCGGAAAATTTCCCACAAAAGCTCATTTTGAAGGAAATTCAATTCTCTACAACTTCATGTCTCACAAGAATGTTCAAAAAATGCTTCATTTGAGAGGTATGGCTCAAAACATTACAGGTCCTTTTCAAAGTCAACAAAAAGTCAACCTTTTGTTTTGAAGATATATTGAGCATGGAAACTCCAATTGAGATGAGACCAAAAAGGTTGGTTATAGGACTCTTAGAGCTTTCCAAAAAGTCCAAGAACACTCAAAAATGTGGAAAATTGAGCAAGATACACCATTCACAAGTTGGGCAATTTTGAAGAAGTGCACAAAGAGAAATGCTTCTTAAAATCAAATTTTTTGCAAATGGGCTTACTTTTTCTTCATCCAAACTTGTTCCTTATGCAATTAGGAATATCCAAGCCCAATTCCACGAATTTTTATTTTATTTTTCTATTTAATTTGGAATTTATTCATTTAAATACAAATTAAATTCAAAAATAAAGTATAAAATCAAAATTAAATACAAACTTGATTTTTCTCTCTTCCTTGAGATCCAAGCAACTCAATAAAGCCAGCAAATTTCGAAATTTGGATTGATATGGCAAGATTTGATTGAAAATTGATCAAAAAAATGAAAATTTGATTTTGTACAAAATCAAATTTGATTTGCGATGATTAGTGATTGATTCTTCCTCAAATTAACTCCAAATCCTTCTACTATATATACGACTCATGCCACGAATTAGGGTAGAATTTTTTGGAGAAACCCTTATTGAAGCTCAAAAAACCGTGGGTTACAAGCTACTAGCAACCTTGTTTTGCTTGATTCAACCGATTCTAAGCCATCGATAAACGGAGGTCCATTGATTCATTCGGACCCTTACGGATCAAGAATCCATCAAGAATCACGAAATCAAACTCACGGTTTTGACACTTTTTCTTGAAATCGATTTACATTTTCATGCATTATTAACATGTTTTATTGTTGTTTTGTGATCGATGATAAGTTTGCAAGCGATGCGAACATTTGATTGCATTTCCATGACCAGGAACTCGATATGCCATAGCTAGGGTTTTTAACCACGATTTAGGGTTTCCCTTAAATGGAAAAATTGGACCTCAAGACCATTGCCAATGAATTCGGAATGATGTCCTAAGTCGAACCATGGTCTTAGAATTCATTTATATTATGTGTGCTTGATTTTTGAATTAGCCAGGGTTGTAGCGTCGAACAATGGCCGACGCTGAATTTTCAAAAATTCAAATCGGAGAAGATGAAGTCTGGCGCGCAAGGGAGGCAGTCAGGGAGCGACACTTGTTTTTCTTCCATTCGCTCCGGTTTCCAAACACACGTGCACACTTGGCCTAGTGGTTAAGACGCTTCCTGTGCAAAGATACTCCAAAAGGTCTCCAGTTCGAACCTCACAGGGACCGGTTTTGTTTTCTTTTTTTTCCAAACTCTCATATTTTCATACTTTCCATATTTTCTTATTTATTTAATATTTGCATTCATTTTAATTCTTTTTATAATTTTTATTCATGCATTAAAAATCATTAAAATATTTTTTCCTTTTGCATTTATTTTCCTAAAATGTTTATTTAATTTATAAAATTAAAAAATATTATTTTGCATGCATATTTTATTTTATTCATAATTTAGCATTTAAATCACTTTTAATTAGTTTTTAATTATTAAAATGCATCCAAAAAATCCCAAAAAATTATTTTAGCATATTTATGTTATTTCCAGCATGTCATATTTTCTCATTCAAAATTTGCATTTTACTAACATTTTCTCTTATTCGATTCATCTCGTATTTTAGATTTCTCATCCTTTTCTGAGGTTATCCGTTTGGAAGATTTCTTTTCTTTTTTTCTTTTTTTCCAATAATGTAACTGCTCATGGGATGTAATAGTTTTAACTAGGCTTTTATTTTCATAAGTTTAAATTATGTATACGCCCCAAAGCCATGTAATAGCGTAGGACATTTATCTTTCGCATCTTTACATTCCGCATTTTAATTTCCGCACCCTATAAGCGCTAGTAACTAGGCGTGTATGGCAAGATAAAATGGACAATAGCTCACTCATAATTTCAAGATAACATATACGAATCGACACACTTTTCACACATGCACCTTAGGGTAATTCTCTCGATGCCTTACAATTCATATGGTCATGTCCCTCGAGCGTAGAGTATTCTAGCACCGTTGCCTTCAAACAAATCATTATAGTCCCTTGATACAAAGATCATAAGACCCACGATGTCGCCTCCGAATACATGATCTTGACCCTCGATTGTCGCCTACGAAAATGATGATAGTCCCTTGAATGTGCTAGGATACTTCCTGAGTTGCTTTCTATGACCATCCGATGTCCTGAATGTCCCTTCTACATCCAGAATGGGTTACCTACCAACTAATGGTAAGGTTAGTGCTATTCTAAAGGCGTAAAAATACAAAAAAACGGCCAATTCTGAGTAGGTAATAAGACTTTTAGTTGCTTGCTCTATCAAAATACTTTTGCACCACACTTTTCTTCAAAGTTCAAACTCTTTTCAAAACGAAACATTTCCAAACACTTTGTATACATTCATACATGAATCATTACAAAGTCAAAGCGAAATGCCTTTTCAAAACATTTTTGTCAAACACATAGAAAGCAAATTTTTAAAGTGATCTAAGAGCAACTAAGAGCCTGTAGATAACTACGGATGGAAAGGGGTGCTAATACCTTCCCTTTTCATAACCATTCTCCCGTACTGAGAATCTAACGAAGGTCTTTTTCTGTACTTTTACCTTCCCTTAATTGGATAAAAATAAAAGTCGGTGGCGACTCTTGATATCCGCACATTTGCGATACAAAACACATAAAGTCAGTTCACCGTATTACAATAACCTATATGGCGAATGAAGAGTCGTGAAATAGAGCCTCTGACGAGGATGAACCTTGGCGGGACACCGAGTTATGCCGGGAGAGGCAGGGAACCCATATGGAAAATGCAGTGCTTTGTTGGAGAACAATTGAGATGGAACTCGGCAAAGAGCTTTATTACATCCTTGTTTTTCCTTACATAGACTAACTTTATTAAGGTGCCTCATTAAAAACTCTGGTCATTGCCTAGGGAAAAGAGTACACTAGTTTATTATATCAACTTACAAAGTCTAGATGAAATAAAGCCTAAGACTAGTTACATTCTAAGTCCTAAGTACTTATATTCCACCCAAAGTCTCCAACTTGTAGGCTCCTCTGTCCAGTTTCTCTACAACTCGGAACGGTCCTTCCCAATTAGGACACAACTTTCCCTTCTTCGTAGGATCTGTGACATTCTTTAAGACGAGGTCACCTTCCTCAAAACCACCGTTGCTTCACCTTTAGATTGTACCTCCGAGCTACCCTTTGTTTATCTGCAATATCTCTTACATGTGTTGCACCCCTTATTTCTTCCAAAATATATGCCTCGACATTCAAAGCTTGGATGTTGACGTCCTACTCAAAATTCTGCCAATGCCACGTGGGAAAGATGACTTCAACCGGGATCATGGCATCGACTCCAAAGACCATTCTAAAAGGTGTTTCCCGGGTTATTGAATGAATGGTGGTGTGATATACCCAAAGGACCTCATGAAGACATTCCCCCCATAAACCTTTGGCATCGTCTAATTTATTTTTCAGGGCATTCAAAATGACTTTATTAGCCGACTCTTCTTGGTGGTTAAACATCGGTTCTCCAGAAATAAACTTGTTGAAAATACCAAGATCTCTACAAAATTCAACCATAGAAGAACTTGCAAACTCGAGTTCCATTATCAGAAACAATTGCCTGAGGAATTCCAAATCGGCAGACAATATTCCTCCAGTAAAAACGATGTACTCTCTCTGCTGTTATCCGTGCTACTTCCTCGGCCTCCACCCACTTAGTAAAATAATCTACCGCCACGATGAGGAACTTTAGCTGCCTGGGCGCCATAGGAAATGGCCCCAGGATATCCACCCCCATTGATAAAACGACCACAGAGAAAATACATAGTGGAGGAGTTTGGCCAGTGTGTGGATAGCAGGTGCAAACGGCTGACATTTCAAACAAAAGTTAACAAAGTGTACGAATATTTCAGCATGGTGGCCCAATAGTACCTGACCCGTAGTATTTTACATGTTAGTGTCCAACCACCTAAATGATTCTCACACACACCCTCATGCACCTCCTTCATCACTAGATCAACATCCTCTTCAGGCACACATAGTAACATGGGGTGAGTACTTCCCATTTTAAAAAGCTTGTTATTCACAATGATATAACGCGCCGAAACTTTTTATATTTGCCTAGCCTTTTCTTTGTTGTCGGGCAAAACATCTTTGAAATTCCTGGCAGCAGATACATGATGTCACAGAGAATGTTATGACACGATGTCGACACTATGCTAACGATTCACACGATGCATCTGAAGATAAAAGAACACAATAAGTTGTTCACCCAGTTCGGTTCAACAAACCTACATCTGGGGGCTACCAAGCCAGGGATAAAGTTCACTATTAATAGTATCAATTCAAAACTCTACCACACATTGTTGACCTTACTCATTAATCACTACCCATGACCCTTTACCTAAGTCCTGAGATATGAGTTCCTAATCACTCCCCTCAATCACGGTGATATCAACCTATTGACTAATTGAATTGTGAAGACACACTTCAATACACTATCTTGATTTTGCTTCAAAGCTTCATCAAGAGACAAACACTCTTAACTTCTGACTTTGAGTGATAAACTACCCTTCTGACAAATCCTAGTCCAATGCACTTATCAATGATAGTTGCTTGGCTCACAAGAGAACTAAATTACACAATACCAAGCTGTTACTAACCTTGATTACAAACACAAGCTAACTCTTCAATACAATCGAGGCGTTGCGGAGTTATAAGGTTCTTTTCCTTTTATAGAAGCGATCCACGAAACTTGAGTTTTGGGCTTCCATAAAGATAGCTAGGGTTCATAATTTACTCCTAAAAACATGGTCTTTTCAACAACCAATTTAGGTTTAATTAAGTTTAACCTAGCGACCATGAGCATGCTTTCTAATAACGAGGAAAAACAATATTTAGCGGCTCGACAAACTACGAAAAATCTAGAACAAGCGTTCTGCGAGCAGAATGTCTGCTGAATGTCATAACATCTATTATGACATCGATGCATTTCTAAATTTCCGCCTGACTTTAGCTTCGGTTACAGTTCTCTTTTAACATCCTTAGTAGGTAGGATTTATCTTCAATCTCGAATGTCATGACATCTATCATGACATTGCTAAAACCTAGTTTTACCAAACATAATGCCAACTTAAAACACTAACAAACTCCCCTTTGGCACATTTGGCTAAAACTACCTAACACATCAGTACTGTCACGAAGACAATAAACTAGTTCTAAGCTTTCCTAAGCTTTCCTAAGCTTCAAGTAACTAGAACTTAGAGAAGATAAATTCTACCCATACAAAAATCCCACAATTCCCACAATTGCCCCATATACAAAATTTAAAACAGGCCATAAAATTTCAGGCCATACAATTCCCCAAAGTCCCATACTACTGTCAACACAGTAGTTCTTCTCCCCCTTTTTAGCCATAAAGGGCCAAAGGAAACAATACAAGTTCCCCAAACTTTTAATCAAACAGTGTCAACAACAAAAAAAAATAATACCAGCAAGTATTAAGGGATACACATCTGTTCAGTACACTGATTACAAACATCCAAAATGAAACATAAATGGGAAAATACAAGAATCAAACAGAGCAGAAAACAATTGACAGAAAATTGACAAAACAACAGCAACAGGGGCAATGAGCAACATTTCAAGTGCTTTCTTCTCCAGAAGAAGCACTGTGGAAGGAAGCATCTTCAGAACCTTCTTGACTGACCATCGAATGTCATCATCTTGACATCACCATGACATCACTATCGACTTTCCCTTGACCTCGACCTTTGTGTCTGCTCTAGTTGAGTGATTAGCTCTTCAGACTTTGCTTTCGCTTCAAGCTCCTTGCAAGTTGCTCTTAGCACAACAATGACATTTGCCTTCGAGAATTTTCTTTGACGATTGATGTCTCGGCGGATGTCATGACAATGTCAGGACATGCTTCCCTTGGAGCAGTTTGTAGTGGAATCCAAAGGCGGGGGCTCTCTTGCGGTGAATCTACTGTCACCAGAATGTCGGATCTTGATCAATTATAATTCCACCACGGGGGGAGGAAAAGCTATTGGTCCTTTGATAGCATAGTGTTAGCATGCTTGAGTGTCGATCAAATATGTAGGATCCATAGTCAAGGTATCCACGAGTTCCTGCATAAATGAATCTTCCCATCCATTAGAAATAGTGGATTTGTGATTGTTTAGGACCCGGTTTGCGGCACCAATCTTATGCGATATGGCAAATTTGACACTCGACTTGCTAGGCGAGAGTTTTCCTTTAGAGGCCATTGTCGACTTGTTTGGCAGTGATGGTTTGACAAATCTTGTTGTCAGTTTCCTCCAGCTCTGGCTGAGTGTTAGCAGACCTACCTAGGAATCTATTGATCACATTTGGAGAAAACCTGACTTTTCTCCCCCTCACATAAACAGTCTGGTAATCATCAGAATTCCTATCCCCACAGCCATTTGAGAGATTGACAATAAACTCTCTTACAAAGCTTCATAAGTTTGAGAGTTTCTCCACTGTTTTCATCAGTCCTGCCTCCTTAATCAGGTCAATGATCTCCTTGCACTCTAAAGCACTCTTGTTCAACTCTCTTTCTAGTGCAACCCTCTTTAAACAAACATACTTCCATCTTCCAGCACTTTTAGGATGATGGAATGAGATGTTATCAATTGCCACTTCAGGCACCTTGGGAAGTTTTACAAGTGTTGGCTTCTTTCTTGAATGTGTGTCAGTGACATTCTCCTCAACATCAAACTCAGATCCATGATCAGACTCCACAGGTTCAGGTTCCTTCCTCTTTTTCACAATAGGTTTTCTCTTCGGTTTAGAGTCACCACCAACAGTTTTCACTCTACTTCTCCTTGTAGAGGATCCAGCCTTGTGATACTTCTCAATTTTGCACACATCTTCAGTATCTTTCTCAGGGCTCTGTGTGACTGCCTGTTTTCCCTTCCTTTTCATCATTCTTTTTGCAATGCTTGGATTGACATTGGCAATAAGATCATTGTCTGAGAACATCTCATCTAAATCAATGACTGGAGGTTCAGTTAAGTGATTAGATTCTTGAGCTGGTGATTCTTCCAAAATGCTGTCAGAAATGTAGTCATCAGGGACTTTACCAGAGGCACACTTTGCTGGTGATTCTTCAAGAATACTATCAGAAATATAATCAGCAGTGGTTTTATCAGAGCAACATTTTGCTGGGGACTTCTCAAGAGTGCTGTCAGAGATCACATCTTCATTATCAACAAAGATTTTATTACAAGCATCATCACCTACTTCGGACTCTTTAACAGAATGGTCTTCATTATTCTTGATAGGAGAAGTATCATGATCACCAGATGTCTTGACATTCTTTGTGACATCTGGATCAACTGCTAAGCTAGGGCTAGCGGACTTTTCATTAGAGGTGAGATCCCGAGGAACAGTTGGTCTTCATTGAGTATCACGGTTAACAATCTAACAATGGCTATCATGACCCTAGATTCCTCTGGGTTTACCATTTACGAGGAGCGAAGAGGATGGTGCAAGTCTTACCATAAGGTGTTGCTTGCGTTCTTCTTACATTCCTTATGCATAATTTCTTGACCTTTTAGGTGCATGGCCATTCTTGTATGAGGAGTGATTCTGAGCTTCAACATGCATGTCATCGATGTTGCCCTAACATTCATGGCGGAGATGATGAACAGTTTTGAGAAGATGAAGTTGATGAAGACATATTTTCTTTGGAAGATTTTGAGGAAATGAGAGCAAGAATGGCGAGAGGTTACGAAAGTTTCTTTTAGATGAAGTAAATAAGATACTTTCAAAAGAAGAAACTATTATAAGAAAGAGTCTCTTCCTATTCTTGGACCTTTTAAAACTAAGGAAAATAGTTAAATAACCTACTTATAAATACTTTAAGAAAAGATCCTTTTCATTCCTTGTTGTATGCAAGATTAATTGCTACAATTCCTCATTTGGACAATTACCCAACTTGCCTTAACATTTCAAATGGCTAGTCTCAAGCACTTTAGTAAAAATGTCGCGGTACAATGTCATGATATCTGTATGACATTGTATTGATCGACATCTGCTTCATCGGATCATCGAGAACAATTGCTACCGCTATGTGATCAACTTTAACCTTGTATAAGGTTAGGCGGTTTGTTCTTCGATCCAAACATGAGGCTGTTTCTTAGCGAGAACATCCATCAACCGGACTTTTACTCGAGCTTTGAACAACCCTTTCTCTCTTGGATTTCTTGGACAGACTTCAAATGTGGAGGGTAAGAGTCCTAAATGCTTGCCATTATTCGATTACAAGCTTCTTGACACAATTCCTTGCATACTTGCTCTTGTGAAGGAAGTGTTGAGCCTTCCATCAATGTGTCGACATTCCTTGAGATACTATGTTATTGACATAGATGAAGGCCACCATGATCTTTCCCTCTGGTGAAAGGGTTTCATTCAAGACTCCTCTCATGTATCTTTTGACAATAAGACACTTGGTTATCCTTTCATGCGGATCCTAGTACTTTGCTTGATACCTTACAAGTGGCGGATGTCTAGACATTGAGGTGACATTCATCTCTTGTTCGACCTCATACTTATCACATTTTCCTTTTGTCTATGAACAATCTTGGTATCCTTGACTCCCCTATGGGTGAACCTCTTCATTCTTACGAGGTGTAGATGACGGGATACTTGCTGACAACTCTACATCTTTGTCACATGGAACCCATAGAGGACCAGTGGTGCTTTGATTCCCACTTGTAGCAGTTGTCCTTTGATCTGACTCCTCTCATAATCACTACTTGATCATCATTGATTACAAGACATTCAGACTTAGTGAAGCTGAATGTGAATCCCATATCACATAGCTGACTTATGCTAATGAGATTTGCAGTCAAACCTTTTACAAGCAATACTCCATTTAGGCTTGGAGCTTCAGACCAGTTTGAGTTTCCAATACCTTTGATTTCTCCTTTGGATCCATCTCCAAAAGTAACAAAGCTGGTGGAGTGATGCTTAACATTATTGAGAAGCTTCCTTTCTCCAGTCATGTGATTGGAACAACCACTGTCAAAGTACCAATCTTTCTTGGTAGACATACTAAGGGGAGTGTTAGCTACCAGAGCAACAGTCTTCTTCTTCTACTGTTGAGGGTATGATACCCTATTGGTTTTAGGCTTCACATAAGACTCTTGATTAGGATATCCATGTAGCCTGTAGCAAAAGGATTTTATGTGACCAAACCTTCCACAATAATGACACCTCCATCTTTGAAACCTTTTGTTCATGTTTCTATGGTTTTGATGTGGCACCTAATGTTGTGACATCTGCTTTGACATTGATCCATTAGGTCTGTTCTTTCTTTTGTTACTAACAAACCTTTTTGTCTCCATATACCCTGAGGCAGACTTATTCCTTGACTTGTGGTATGACATCTTCTTTGTCATTGACTTCCCAGGTTTGTTCCATTCTTGGTTATTAACAACTCTCTTTGCAGTCATATACCCTGAGCCAGACACATTTCCTGTTTTGGGTTGTGACACCTGCTTTGACATTGTTTTCCTATGTCTATTCTTCTTGATGTCATCAACGGGTTGCTTTTCGACATATCCTAGACCATGCTTATTTCACGTTACATCCAGGTGAAGAATTTCTTCCAATTTATCGATTACGGATGTCAACATTTTGAGACTTAGACATCGATCAAGTTTGGAATTGACATACTAATATCACTATTGAGGTGATTTATAGTAGTATGTTTTCCTCTTTCTCGACCTTCAACTTCACATTCTCGACTTCCAACTTCTCAATCGACTTTTACATTCTTCATTTCTTGACATGCTTCTCCATTTTTTATACACTTCTGTAGTTTTCATGAAGCTCTTCAAATGTCACTTCCTCATCACTAGAATCTATATCGAGTTGTACACTCGAGAGAAGCGATGACCGGTTTGGCACCTTCTTCCTCAGATTCACTTCCTGAATCACCATCAGACCAAGTGACAACCATTCCTTTCTTTTGTTTCTTTAGAAAGGTAGGACATTCAACTCTAATATGTCCAAATCCTTCACATTCATGACATTGAACTTTACTGCCTTGACTTCCTTTTTCTTCTTACTTGGATCTTCTGCTGGAATCATAAGATCTGCTGATGTCAGATGCAATGTCCTTGACATGTGACCTTGACTTTGGATCAATTCTCCTGATCAGTTTGTTGAACTGTCTTCCAAGCATAGCTATAGCTTGGATATCTTCTCCTCTTCCTCCTTGCATCCTCTTGAGAATTGGATACAAGTGTTATGCTCTTGTTCTTCTTGTCAGCGGTTTCATGATTCCCATCTCAAAAGTCATAAGAGATCCTATCGGTTCTTCACCTTCAAGGTCTGATGTCTGAGCCTCCTCTATTGCGGTGACTTTCATTGCAAATCTCTTAGGCAGGATCGAAATCTTTCTCACCGACCTCTTGACATCTTTTCACCAAGTGCTCACGAGGCATTGGCAATTTCAAGATATTCATGTGAAATTCATGAATATTCTCATCTTCCTTCATCTTCAAATTCTCAAATTTTGTAGTGAGCATCGAAGTCTTGACATCTTCACCTTGGATGTTCCTCATGAGTAGTTACGAGTGTCCCAGAACATCCTTGGTCGGCTCACATTGATGAACCGATCGAAGATATTCTGTCAATACCATTGAGCGAGCATTCAATGCTTTAGAGTTCCCTAGAGCTAGCTCTTCTTCCTCTTTGCTCCGTTCCTCCTCGAGTTTCAAGGCAGTAGTCCCATCTTTCTCAAGCTTGGTGGGATGTTTCTATCCTTTATCGGCTGACTCTCCAAGCTTTAATGTCCATGATCTTAAGAAGGCAACCATCACGAGGCTTCCGGTACTCATAATTAGACCCATCGAGAATAGGTGGTCTTCCTCCAAATCCTCCTTCTTTATCCATTCGCGGAAACTATTATCCTAGATCTCACCCGAAATAACAAGCGGGGTGCTGCTCGATGCCAATTGAAATTCTGGCGGCGGATCGTGATGTCACGAGAGAATGTTATGACACGATGTCGACACTATGCTAACAATTCACCACGATGCATCTGACGATAAAGAACACAATAAGTTGTTCACCGGTTCGGTTCAACAAACCTACATCAGGGGCTACCAAGCCGAGGATAAAGTTCACTATTAGTAGTATCAATTCAAAGACTACTGACCAACACTGTTGTGACCTTCTCACTTAATCACTACCCATGACCCTTTTACCTAAGTCCTACTTAGATATGAGTTCTACTCACTCCCCAATCACGGCGGTGATATCAACCTATTGACTAATTGAATTGTGAAGACACACTTCAATACACTATCTTGATTTTGCTTCAAAGCTTCAATCAAGAGACAAACACTCGTGCTTTACGACTTTGGTGATAAACTACCCTTCAAATCCTAGTCCAATGCACTTATCAATGATAGTTGCTTGGCTCACAAGAAAACTAGAATTACACAATACCAGCTGTTACTAACCTTAACGATTACACAAACCTGTTGCTAACTCTTCAATACAATCCAAGGCGTTGCGTGATTATAAAGGTTCTTTTCCTTTTATAGAAGTAGTCCACGAAACTTGGTTTTGGGCTTCCATAAAAGATAGCTAGAGTTCACTTAATTTACTCCTAAAAACATGGTCTTTTCAACAACCAATTTAGGTTTAATTAAGTTTAACCTAGCAACCACGTGAAACATGCTTTCTAATAACGGAAAAACAATATTTAGCGGCTCGACAAACTTCACGAAAAATCTGGGAACAAGCAGTTCTGAGCGAATGTCTGCTTGAATGTCATAACATACATTATGACATCGATCTATTTTAAATTTCCGGCCGACTTTAGCTTCGATTACGGTGTCTTTTAACATCCTTAGCGGTGGATTTATCTTCAATCTACGAATGTCATGACATCTATCATGACATTGCTAAAACCTAGTTTTACCAAACATAATGCCAACTTAAAAACACTAACAATCTTGTTGAAGATGCTGGACAATCCGATTCATCCATCCTTTATCTTCGCCAATAGCACACACTTCTTCTTTCTCGATGCTAGGCAATGTAAAAGTCTCTTGAATAACAGTCTTGTTCATTCCCGATCCTTTAAATCTTGGCTAGGCGCACAGAAGATCAGGCCGAGCATTATCTTCTCTAGGAATATGACAAATCTCAAAATATTGAAACTTCTTGGAAAGTTGCAAAGCCAGATGGACATATTTCAATAACACAAGGTCTTTTGTCTGAAAAATTTTGCCAACTGCTGCCACTAGCGAGAATCGGTGGAGATGAGCAAATGTGTTACTCAGACCTTTATGGACAATTTCATTCCAGTATGGCGCCATATTGACTGATTATTGCTAGTTTGAAAACCAAAACGCAGAGAATACTCCAAAATATTATCGCCTGGACCTTCCAGGACTTTCCTAACACCACTTCCCTTTAGGTTGGACGAGCCGTCTACAGAGAGAACCCATTTTGCCGACGCCTCCATCCTTGCCGGGGAACTAAACTCCACTACAAAATCTGCCAATGCCTGGGATTTTATGCTCGTTCGAGGAATGAACTCGATGTCATAGTCGGAGAGTTCTAAAACCCATGACACCATTCTCCCGACCAGGTTTGGCTTCTTGAATATCTGCTTTAACAGAAAATTTGTTTTTACTTGGATTGGATGGCCTTGAAAATAGTGCCTCAGCTTCCGAATAGTTATCACAAATGCCAGTGCTAGGCGTTCGATCTTCTGATACCTTAACTCCGCCCCCTTCAACACCTTGATGACGAAGTACACCGAGTGTTCACCAGTTTCTCCATCTTGGACCAACACAGAACTAATGACACTGTTAGAGACAAACAGATATAAAACCAAAGGAACATTATCCTTAGGTCTAGACAACACCGGTGGAGCCGATAAGAACTGCTTTACCTCTCGGAATTCCTGTTCGCATGCTTCAGTTCATTAAAACTTAGCATGTTTCCTGATTGCTGCGATGAAATGAATTGACATATATCCAGCACATGACATAAACCGGGACAGAGCGGCTAATCGGAAAGTTAGTGGTTGAACTTCACGAATAGTAGTGGGACTCCACATTCTGATTATTGCTTGCTTAATTCCTCGGCTGGTCAACATAAAGCCCAAGAACATGCCGGCTTGCACTCTGAACGTACATTTTCTGGGTTCAAGTGCGTGTTATATTTTCTCACTGCTGCGAAGGTTTCTTCTAGATCCAGGATATACTTTCGTTCTTTAATAGTTTTGACCACCATGTCATCAACATAAACTTCAATGTTCCGCCCGATCTGTGGGGAAAACACCATATCCATATGCTGCTGGTACGTTGCCCTGGCACTCTTCGGGCCAAACGACATTACCTCATAGTAGTAATTACTCTGATCTGTCATGAAAGTCGTTTTCGGAGCATCCACTGGATTCATCCTAATTTGATTATACCCGGAATAGGCATCTAAGAAACTCAATAACTGAAAGCTGAAAGCTCCGTCTATCAGCCGATCAATGTTTGGAAGTGGATAAGGATCCTTCAGACACGCCTTGTTAAGGTCAGTGAAGTCCACGCACATCCTCCATTTTCCGGTTTTATTTTTAACCATCACCACGTTGGACAACCAAGTCGGGTATTGCACTTCACCAATAAACTCGACTTTTAGCAACTTGTCAACCTCTTCTACAATTTCTTTCCTTTTCTCCTCGCCACTCTTTCTTTTCCGTTGTGACACAGGCTTAACATCGGGATCAACAACCAAGTGGTGACACATAATGTTTGGGCTTATGACAGGCATATTTGAAGGCTTCCAAGCAAAAAGATCAATATTTCGTCTCAGAACCTCAATTACCTCCGCCTCCTCTTCCAAAGACATTCGAGTACCAAGGTGGGTAATCTTAGACGACAGAGAACCAATATGAACCTCCTTTGTCTCCTCTTGGGGAACCAGACTATCTTCGTGAGGATCTTCCCTAGGATTGATATCAACCATATTCACCTTGTGATCTGCCGACTCTTTAGCGAAGCGTCATCCGCTTAATTTTTATGTTGTCATGTAACACTTGAGCTAAACCTTGGTCACCGGACTATTCAACCGACCTTCTCCCAGCGGATACTTAATAGTAAGATATAATGTTGTTAAGGCCGCCTCAAGCGTTGAAATAGGCGTCCAACTATAATGTTGTATGGAGAGGGTGCATTACTACCAATATCGAACACGAAAATCTTTAGCATTCTCATCGGATCCAAACATGGTCAATACTGGGAGATGACCCAGAACCTGCACTTGCTCCCAGAAAAACCCACCAAGGTTCCACAAGCGGCAATTCCTTAGGGACAAAATCCATTCCTTTGAAAGCCTCCCAATACATGGCGTCCATGAGCTACTTGGGTCTACACAGACCCTCTTGATTCCCCAATCTCTGATTTGTACTTCAATTACCATGGGATCATTCTCATGTGGCAAAATTCATTTAGCATCCTCCCGGGAAAAAGCCATAACCCTAGGATCACTATCGGCTGGGCTGACCTGAGTCACATGCATTACACCCATATCTCTCTCGAGATGGACTAGTGGAACCTCCTCCGGAAAAGCCCTTTGGAGATGGTATTCAAAGTGTGCCGAGTAAGCCTTGCCTCCCGATCCTCTTGAATGCCTTTCCTTTCTTCTTTGAAGGTGATCTAGAGGTGTCACCTTCCACAGGTGGCGGAATGCGCTTTCTAGATTGATCCTTATTGTCACTGATGTAGGATGAAAGCTTGCCTACCAGAATCGATCTTTCTATCTCGGAGTAAGTCGATACAACCTTCGTTGAGTGCCCCCAAATTCTATGATAGGCACACCACGCCTTTGTATCTTTGCCCATCATTGTGCTCATTGACCGAGGTCTCCATGGGACGGAAAACATATTCAAATGGTTCACATCCTTCCAAATGTCCTCCCTCCTTGCATTCAAAGGAGTAAGGTCTCATCTGACCTACTCGAGTGACAAGGTGATTGTTGAGGCCTCCTTTCTTGGGGACGTTCCTTTGAAGATGGATTATCCTGAGGCCGAGCTCGCTGATCGGCGCCTCCATCTCGAGACTTGCCCTTTTCTTTAACATCTCAGGCCCTTTTCACCATGTTTCTCTCCTCACCCTTCACATAACATTTTTCTCGGGTGATGATCTCGTCCATGCTCTTAGCCGACTTCTAGGCCATAGACTCGTTGAACTACCCGGCACGGAGTCCGTGTTGGAACACTGCCACGAAGATTTCCTGATTGGGATGGGAAACCTTTATGGTTTCTTCATTAACTTGCGTCATATAATCCCTCAATGATTCTGCTGGGAGTTGTCTAACATCGCAAAGCGAAGTATTTTCCACCTTTCGATGGCGATCTTCTGAGAACTGTTGAATTATTTTCTTGTTGAAGTCTTGATAATTGATCACTGAGAGCCAAGGCAAGCCCATGTACCATCTCAACGCGGATTCTTTGAAAGTTCCACCCAAAAGCTTGCATTTTAAAGAATCACTGGCCCATATCAAGGCCATGGTATTATTAATTGAGATGATATGCTCTTGCGTGACTATTTTACCGTCATACGTCACCAGGATGAGAGGTTTAAATTTTTCTGAGACTTGGTCGTCCCTGATAGCCTGAGACAGAGGTTATGGGCTAAAAGATTTGTTTCTTGTTCTTCATTTTCTTCCTGGCTCTGTTGTTCGAGAGCATGAATTCCATCCTGCAGGGTGTCATTGTGTTGACGTAAATCATCGATCATGACCAACAAATGCGCCATGTTTGGTGGTGGACGATCATTTTTAGGTGTCGTGGACATCGTTTTTGCAATTCAAATATGGTGGCACGAGAATGTTTTACCGAGGCCCTACGGTGGGCGCCAAATGTTCTTGCTAAAATATTTCTGTGAGAATGTTTACGGATTCAGAGCTCAAGTGATGGATACTTGCGCTCCAAGCTATATGTCTTGCTTACCCCTCAGTCGGGAGCCCTATTTATAGAGGTGTAGAGACCTAATTAACCGTTGCTTGTAACGTTCATGGCCTTCCAAGTTATGTAACGGGGGTTATCTTTAAGTCTCATAACGTCTGCCGCTGCCAATGATGGCAAGAAGTATAACGCGCGTCGTTAGGTATAAAATGGCAGTTACATCCTTAATGAGTCGGCTTGGGCGTAACGCCTCCATAATAACCGATACATCCGTAACTCCTAGGTCCGGGTTGTGATCCCGGCAGTAGTCTTTTCACCTTCCTGCATCTCATAAACCGGCTCCTCCGTTCTTCCTTCCCGGCCAAGTAGTATCACTCTTGTCCAGGCCTAGCCGACTACATATCTCGACTTGTGGATTTTATGTACGATCAATATCAATGAAATTTTATCACATAAAATTTATTTTTGAAATTATATATTAAACCAAAATCTTAAAATATTAGATCTATGTCTTTTGTCACTTAAAAACGTCCAATATCTTTTTTTCATCTAATATTATGATCACTACTCACATTTGACATACCAACATCTTAATATTCAAAAATCAAAATATATATTATTTTTTTGATTTCATTTTAATTCCTTATAATTTTAAATTATTATGTAATTTTAAAATTTATTTTATATAATAAATTTTGATTAAGATAACTTAACCATAAATTTACAACGGGTACTGAGTGATTTACCTAAAAACAATCATATTCCATTTGAGTATGTAATAAGAACAAACACTTTATGGATGCAGTTCCTCCTTCCCATAATCGCTAATTGAAGGGAAAAAAATATGTTAGAGCTAACAAAATAACTTTTATTTTATTTTATACTACATCTATTCACATGAAAACATCTAAAATTCAAAATTCTTCAAAACATGGGTAAAGAATGCCGCAATATGTGAACATCTACTATCTACTATCAAGCTATTAAAATTAAATGCCACCATTACTCCCAAAATGCCCTTCCTAAGTAAGACAATTTACATGCCTACAAGGGTAAGTTGGTCAATTCATAATACTTCTTTATTCACTCCTCCAACTAAGCCACACGTGTAGGAAACTCCTCTTCTAACCAAACCGCCTTTATAGAAGCTTCTTACTCTCCTTCTGCTCTTTCTTTCATCTCAACTCAACTCAGAACAACGCCTTCTTTCTCTCCATCTTGCTGTTCGTCTCCGCCTTCGTCTCGGTCTTCGTCTCCGCCTCCGTCCCTTTCAGGTATGCAGTTTCTGAACCTTGCCAGACCATTCAGAAGTTGCTCATGTTTCATGTTTTTTCTCAATGCTGAAAACGACAATGGTGTTTGTATCCATCTTCAACAAACCAAGTTTCTTCGTTTTGTTTGTTACCTTATTATTGTTTCATTCTGTATTTCATCCTTTTTCATTCTGTGTTTCATTCTGTGTTTCATTCTGTTTCGTTCTTATTATTGTTTGTTACCTTATTATTGTTTCTACTCTGTGTTTCTTTCCGTTCCTTTTTGTCAGAAGTTTCATTCTGTAAAGCCTTTTCTTACTCCTTCATTTTCCTGTCTGACCTTATTATTGTAGATGTCAAGGTTCCCATTTTAATCGACACAGGTTGGTAACCAAGTTTGGAAAATGGGTGTTCGTGTCCATGATTTGTGGTATCAAAAGAAAAAATGGTGCTTTACATGTGGAGCTTGTCCTTCAAGATGCAAAGGTGAATGTTATTTATAATTTATGTTTTAAAGAAAACAACAACACTTACTCTATTTTGTAAGATGTAATGTCTATTTGTTACCACATGACATCTTAAAGGATGAAAATCCAAGTTATTACACGTCCAAGAGAATTCAACCATTGGATGGAGGTGTTGAACGAACAAGAGACGTATACGTTGTATAATGGAGAACCATTGAAAAATGATATCCAACACAAGGCTTGTGAGTCTCAGCTGAAAATGATGTTCAACGATTACAACAACCCTATAAGACACCATTTCCCAACATTCCTACGCATCGATTCAATTCAAGCCTATTTACGATTTTCTTCTTTGGAAGATACAAGCCTGATCTTTTATATGGTACATTTTCAGTATTTTAACCTTCATATAAAATTCTAACACATACTCACTACCTTTTGTCTATCTAATATCGTTTAATGCGTAAATGTCATTGGGATACTGCACGACGTTCGGAAACAAACTGCTGGAAACAATAAGAAGGCTTGTGGTAACATGTTACTTAGTGATTATCATGGAAATATCATTGAATTGGTGTTGTGGGAGGCCTTTGCTTGCCAACTATCTGCCTTTCTAAACTCAAACAACAATGACACCACCACAGTTATTGTCCTAACACATGGATGGTGTAAGAGAAGTGCAAGTATGACTGTGATGAATAATTTTTAAGTGTAACTTCTTTTTGTTTTATTGGAGTATGTATCTGAATAACAATGTTTAGGTTCAAGAAAACTGACATTATCAAATGCATGGAGTGGAAGAAAGCTACTCTTCAACCTTGATCACCCTCAAGTCACCCATTACAGGACCAAGTAAGATGCACAGAATCATACAATGTTGTCCAATTTTTTATCTGTCACGGAACCCTTCGTATGATGTGTCATTAAATCATTCTGATTTTTATTGTTCCATGAAATTAGGTTAGGCTCTTATCAGCCATGCACACAACCATCTCAAACTTTGTCACAACACTCTAAATATGACAAGTTTTGGACAAACTCCAGCGAATTCAAAACCATCCAAGAAATCAATGAGAAACATCAGGTACGGTGTCTTTTTTTTTATACATGGCTCTTTGTAATTACTGTTAATACCATTTTTTCTGTCTTTAAACTGAAGGAGTGTTTCTGCACTACCATTGTGTAACACGGTGAACTGACTTTTAGTGTTTTGTATCGCAAATGTGCGGATAGCAAGAGTCGCCACCCACTTTTCTTTTATCCAATTAAGGGAAGGTAAAAAGTACAGAAAAGACCTTCGTTAGATTTTGAGTAAGGGAGAAGGTTATGAAAAGGGAAGGTATTAGCACCCCTTTCCATCTGTAGTTATCTACGGGCTCTTAGTTGCTCTTAGATCACTTTAAAATTGTGCTTTCTGTGTGTTTGAAAAAACTGTTTTGAAAAGGCATTTCGCTTTGACTTTGTAATGATTCATATAGGAATGTATACAAAGTGTTCGGAAATGTTTCATTTTGAAAAGAGTTTGAACTTTGAAAAAAAAGTGTGAGGTATGAAAAGTATTTTGATAGAGCAAGCAACTAAAAGTCTTATTACCTACTCAGAATTGGTCGTTTTTGTGTATTGCTACGTTCCTTTAGAATAGCCCTATCCACACCATTAGTTGGTAGGTAACTCTATTTGTTGGATGTAAGCGGGACATTCGAAGGGACATCGTATGGTCATAGAAGGCAACTTGTAGGAAGTATCCTAACACATTCGAAGGGACTATCATCATTTTTCGTAGGCGACAATCGAGGGTCAAGATCATGTTTTCAGAGGCGACATCGTGGGTCTTATGATCTTTGTATCGAAGGGACTATGATGATTTGTTTTGAAAGCAACGGTGCTAGGATACCTCTACGTTCGAGGGACATGACCATTTGTACTTGTAAGGCAACGAGAGAGAATTACCCTAAGGGGTGCATGTGTGAAAGAAGTGTGTTGATTTCAGGTATTTTATCTTGAAAATTATAGTGAGCTATGTTCAATTTTAGTCTTGCCATACACGCCTAATTACTAGCAGTTTATAAGGTGCGGAAATTAAATTGCGGAAAGTAAAGATGCGGAAAGATAAATGTCCTACGCTATTACATGGCTTTGGGGCAGATACATAATTTAAACTTGCGTAAAATAACATCCTAATTAAGCTATTACATCCCATGAGCAGTTACATTATTGGAAAAAAGAAAACGATAAAAAGAAATCGTCTGAAACGGGATAACCTGCAAAAGGATGAGAAATCGGAAAATACGAGAGAAATCGGACAAGAGGAAAATATTAGCAAAAATGCAAGTTTTTTAAATGAGAAAAATATGGCATGCTGGAAATAACATTAATATGCTAAAATAATTTTTTGGGATTTTTTGGAAAAGATTTAATAATTAAAAACTAATTAAAAGTGATTTTAATGCTAAATTATGAATAAAATTAAATGTGCATGCAAAATAATATTTTTTAATTTTAGAAATTAAATAAACATTTTATGAAAATAAATAAAAAAGGAAAAATATTTTGAGGATTTTTAATGCATGAATAAAAATTATGAAAAAATTAAAATTGCATGGAAATATTAAATAAATATAGAAAAATATGAAAGTTTGTAAAAGGAGAAAATCCAAATGGTCACAGGGAGAATCGAACCGGGACCACCTTCTAAACCCATGCCTTGCCAAGCGAAATGGAGCAACATTTGTTTGAACATTGGAGCGAGCGGATTACAAGCAAGTGTCACGTCACAGTTGCTTAGAACTCGCATGATTCGTCATCGTCCTCGTTTTGAACTTTTGAAAGCTGGCATCGGTCTTTCTTCGGCCTTCGATCCACCAAATCCTAAAATCCAGTACAAGCAATATAAATTCAATTCAAAGGCATGGTTCGATTGGAATTATCATCCTGAACACGATGGTGGTGTTCGTTTTGTCCAATTTTTCCTATTTTGAGAAACCCTAAAACGGCACAGGGAACCCTAATCATGGCATCTTTTGATTCTTGCACTGAAACTAAAACCAAACTATGCAGAAAGCTTAGAAACACCATTAGCAACACAAATATGCAATCAAAACACATTAAACATGGCTGTATGTATGCATTCGATTCCGAGTTATATTGACACAAACCGTGACTTGGTTAGGACGATTCTGGACGTTTCAACTCGTGGGGATGATTGGAATAGCTTCCTGGGGCCTTAAGGATACTTATCCAATCCTCAAAACTCCTTGAATTGGCCTGTAAAACAGAATTCGAAATTGCTTTTTTCACAAGTTTCTTTGAAATTTTTTTAGGGTTCTTGAGGAAATTTTTCTGTCCTCTCTTGATGTGTACGCATTGTACATTTATAGTGGATGGATTTGGAGTTAATTTGAGGAAGAATCAATCACTAATCAATGCAAATCAAATTTGATTTTTGTACAAAATAAAATTTTCATTTTTTGATCAATTTTCAATCAAATCTTGCCATATCAATCCAAATTTCGAAATTTGCTGGCTTTATTGAGTTGCTTGGATCTCAAGGAAGAGAGAAAAATCAAATTTGCATTTAATTTTGATTTTATACTTTATTTTTGAATTTAATTTGAATTTAAATGAATAAATTCCAAATTAAATAGAAAAATAAATTAAAATTCGTGGCATTGGGCTTGGATATTCCTAATGGCATAAGGAACAAGTTTGGATGAAGAAAAAGTAAGCCCATTTGCAAAAAATTTGATTTTAAGAAGCATTTCTCTTTGTGCACTTCTTCAAAATTGCCCAACTTGTGAATGGTGTATCTTGCTCAATTTTCCACATTTTTGAGTGTTCTTGGACTTTTTAGAAAGCTCTAAGAGTCCTCTAACCAACCTCTTTGGTTTCATCTCAATTGGAGTTTCCATGCTTAAGATATCTTCAAAACAAAATGTTGACTTTTTGTTGACTTTGAAAAGGACCTGTAATGTTTTGATCCATACCTTCCAAATGAAGCATTTTTTGAACATTCTTGTGAGACATGAAGTTGTAGAGGATTGAATTTCCTTCAAAATGAGCTTTGGTGGGAAAATTTAGAAAGTATGAAAGTTATGATCGGTCAAAGTTCGATTGACTTTTCACCTAGAAACCCTAATTTAGAAAGTTTGACTTTTGAGCAAATCTTGAGTTTTCTTGATGAATCATGATCAACCCTTGATGAAATGATGAATGTAACTTCAAAATGAGGATGTTGACCAAAAATCATGAAGTTTGACTGTATGTTGACCACAGTTGACTTTTGTCCATCTGTTGATTTTCGACCATCTGAGGAAATTTGATCTGTGAGGCTTGAAACTTGACATGGAGAATCTTTGAAGCATATGAGGAGGCATGATGACCATTGGAGATGTTAGAAGTCCATCTTGACCTGATAGATACCAAACCCTAGTTTGGGTTGATTGTCTAGGAGAGAGTTTGTCTGATCAACTCTTGAGGAATCCTTGAGTATGGATGTATGAAATGTCTTGAGAAGATGGAGGGAAAATTTTGGGGTATGACACATTGGTACTACTTTGAGGTTCAAAATGACACAAACTAGCTGGTACTACAACTGCTGTTTTGGATGCAGTTGTGGAATAAAAAATCCTGAACAAACTTTTGCGTGTGATTGTTGTGGACTTCATAATGTTGAAACATCCAAGTAAGCCACTTAACAAAAAATTTAATCAATTAGTTCAATCATTTTCATGCACATTTTATTCCCGCTTGCTATTGTGTAGATACATACTTGAGGTTGATGATAAGTACAATGGCCACATTTGTACTTTCATGTTCTAGGACAAAGACTGTGTCCCCATTGTAGGAATGACTGAAAACAGCATGAGGGAAATTATGAGAAAGGTCAGAACTGTTTATATTTAATCAACAAACTGTAAAAATTTGAATGCCACTGGCTAATTGTTCTTCGGTCTCATTTGTAGGCTGGGGAAGATCACCCACATATATATCCTACTTACCTTGACACTCTATTGAAGAAGAAATTGACTTTTCGAGTCAGGTATACAACAAACTTTGGACAATGCTCTATTGTACAAATCAATCCTGATCCACAGGTTTACACAAGAATTGATGAATATTTCAACCTGAATGAGGTAATCCAACATGCTTGCGTTTAACTATCCCATCTTATTACCTGTAACTTCTATTGATTTTGACGCTTACACTTCCTAAAAAACTCATGTTCTTTGTAACACACGTTAAACGTGGCGTCACAACCCATAATGGTTCCTGATGCAGACCCTCCGTTGCTACTAACTCTCCAATTGCGACTTCCAAAGAACCCATTGCAGGCATTCGGTCATCCATAATCGGTAATTCTCTATTACCTGCGGCACACATGTATTACGGTAGGTTACTCACAACACTATGCTAAATTGTGCCTGCATAATATGTGTGCAGATTATACCAACTGAGTTAAGCATATAAAACAAGCTCGACCGTAATCGAAGAGGGATCTTTGATGCAATTGGATTTGATGAGACATCTCCCATGAAGTTTCTAACACCGAAATTCTTCAACAAATGTCAAGCACGTGAAGAGGGAGTAACATGGAGCATGTTGGTTGCATAAGCATACAAGACCAGCTAATCCTTTTGTAAAGCATTATGAAACACATGCCTATTTTGTATCTCATAATGTTGTTTAATTAGGCTTACTATACAACTTAACTCCCTTTTTGATTAACATAGTCATGTGTTATGGCGCCTGCGTCGACACTTATGTTGTAGCCTTATATTAGAATGTTGCAATGGAAACTAAACCCTACGGGCTAAGCAGTTTTGGAATGTTATGGAATATCACGAATTGAAAAATTTGATGTTTTCAAGAGTTTAATCTTAAGTACTTGAAGGTTTTGATTTTGTTTTAAATAGCTTGCCATTATAACTTATGAAGCGAGTAGAAAATGTAGCGCCAATTCTTCGAAATTAAACTCAAAGTATTAATCGATTAGCGCCAATACTTCTAAGTAGAATATTCTAGTTTTCTTACTATTATAGAATTTTTAGAAAACAACATTCCAAATAATATTCAAGTTAAGAGTAATAACTACATCGAATTGAAAAACACCTTTAGATACACCTTGAAATATCTCAATAATAAGTCATTTCAAATATACCATTAAGCTCAAAGTTTTGGAGCAGATACCCCATTCTTAGGTTTTTATTAATACAAGTGATATGTTGCTCTTGGGATAACCTCTGCAAGATTTGACTTGATATATAGTCGTGCTTCTATGTTTCTATTTAATGCTTCTGACTTTATCATGTCAAGTCTACTTCCACCATAATGTCCTCCCTACCTTTTGGAGGCTTAAACTAATGATTTTTCTTTATAGCAGGTGTTAAAGGCAACTCTAGAGGTACACATGTCTCTTTCAACATCATGCCTAAAAAGAAGTTTGCGAAAGTTCTGCAGCAGGCATAGGTATGCTATGATGAATATCTGTGGCCCCACATTCTAAAATTTAATTATGCTCCAAATTTAAAATTTGGACACATTTTGGTGCTAAGTAACACATTTTAAGTCTATGCTCTGCTGAAATTAAACTTCTACGCGCAAAATGACTTTTTTCATAGCATACATTTCAAATCTAAGCAACACTTTGGCGCAAAGTTAGAAGACTTACAACCTGGATGTAGAGTTGTCTCAAATCTAAGGAACCGTCCTACATCTTAATCTCCTCCCAGTGAACACAAGCGAATATCCTCCCAGTGAACCAGCAAGTGTGAGTAATTGTAAAGCATGCATCTGTTTTTTCAATAAAAAATCTCTGTTGACAGCTTTATAGATTAAACAATGCCATTACAAAATTCATGTCAATGGAAGCTGTGGATTTGATTTCTCCGATCATGTCAATGCCCCACATTGCAAACGGCCAAGGAGCTGTCAGAACATTCAGAGGTATTGGAGGTACGTGTACTTTGTCGGCATAAATCTGGCATTTGTGATAAGATCGAGCATAGCGGTGACAATCAGCTTCCATGGTGGACCAATAGTAACTTGTTCTCAAAATCTTCTTAGCCATCGTATGACCGCTGGAGTGGGTACCAAATGCGCCTTCACGTAACTCTTCCATGATACGTTCTGCTGTTTTCCGGTCTACACAGCGGAGTAAGCACAAGTCGTGGTTGCGCTTGTATAAGATGCCGTTGCTGAGGAAGAATTTGGATGCAAACCTTCTCAAGAACTTCTTGTCGTTGACAAATGCCCCTGCGGGATATTCCTGGGTCTCAAGATACCTCTTCACGTCATATTACCAAGGTTTCTCTTCTATATCAAGCTCATAACAATATCTTTGGTTAAATCAAACTTTTCGATGATGATTTGGGGAGCCTCGTTGTCCCATCGACCTTGAACATAGGCGACATAGTAGCAATCGTCAAGTGATTCTCTTCTCGCGGAATGTGATTGAAAGTGATCTCTTCGGAGTAGGGGATCAAACTTAGAACATGCTCGATATGGAATGAGATTTGGATGTTTATCCTAGCCCTTAATCTCACGATCACTAAAAGTGAGTCTCCATACACTTGTAAGAACTTGATTCTTAAGTCGATAAGACTTTAATACCCATGATGCACCCGTATTCGGCCATGTTGTTAGTGCAATTGAAACATAATCTGGCGGTGAAAGGCGTGTGCCCGCATGTAGGAGATGTAATGATGGAGCCAATGCCATTGCCAAGTGCATTTGAGGCTCCATCAAAAACCATGGTCCATCGGGATCCTTGTTCGGGTCCTTTGTGCACAGTTCTTCTAATCGATGACTAATAAAACATCTTCATCCGAAATTACATAGGCCGTAGTCATCTACGACTTGATGAGCCAAATGATCGGCTACTACACTTCCTTTGATTGCTTTACGAGAAGTGTCTTGGATGTCGTATTCGGTCAAGATCATTTGCCATCTTGCTATTCTTCGGAAAGCTTTCTCAAAGATGTATTTTATCGGATCCATCTTAGAAATCAACAAGGTAGTGTGAGTCAACATATCTTGTCTTAGTCGTGCCCAAGCCAAAGCGTTGCAAGTTTTCTCATTGTGGTATCTTGTTTCACGATCGGTAAACTTTTGCTAAGGTAGTTGAAATTCACAGCGGCGGATACTTGATGTCACGAGAGAATGTTATGACCACGATGTCGACACTATGTTAACAATTCACGATAAATCTGAAGCGATAAAGAACACAATAGATTATTCACCGGTTCGGTTCAACAAACCTACATGCGGGGCTACCAAGCGAGGAGGAAATTCACTATTAGTAGAATTAATTCGGGAATAAACCACCGGTTTATCTCCTTCACTTAAACCTACCAATGACACTTCAACCTAAGTCTACTTAGATCGAGTTCTACTCACTCCCCTCATCACAGCGGTGATATCAACCTATTGACTAATTGAATTGTGAAGACACACTTCAATAAACTATCTTGATTTCGCTTCAAAGCTTTCAATCAAGAGACAAACACTCGTGCTTTAAAGCTTTGAGTGATAAACTACCCTTACAAACAAATCCTAGTCGATGCACTTATCAATTGATAGTTGCTTGGCTCATGAGAAACTAGAATTACACAATACCAATTGCTACAAATCCTAACGTTACACAAAACAATTTGCTATCTCTTCAATACATTCCAAGGGTGCAGTGCAGTTGTAAGGGTTCTTTTACTTTTATAGAAGCAGTCCTGAATCTTTAGTTTTGGGCTTCCATAAAGATAGCTAGGGTTCACTTAATTTACTCCTAAAAACATGGTCTTTTCAACAACAATTTAGGTTTAATTAAGATTAACCTAGCAGCCACGTGAAACATGCTTTCTAATAACGGAAAAACAATATTTAGCAACTCAACAAACTTCTGAAAATCTAGGAACAAGCAGTTCTGACGAGAATGTCACCTGAATGTCATAACATACATTTATGACATCGGTATTTTCTGCGAAATTTCCAGCCTGACTTCAACTTCGGTTAATTTGTCTTTTACCATCCTTAGCGGTGGATTTATCTTCATCTCGAATGTCATGACATCTATCATGACATTGCTAAAAACCTAGTTTTACCAAAATTGATGCCAACTTAAAACTAACAAACTCCCCTTTGGCACATTTTGGCTAAAACTACCTAACTACATCGAGAGAACCTATGCAGGGAAGACTAACTAGTTCTAAGCTTAAATAAACTAGAACCTAAAGATAAGATAAATTCTACCCATACGAAATCCCACAATTCCCACAATTGCCCATACAAAATTTAAAAGCGGACCATACCGTTCCCTAAAGTCCCATACTCACTCGACAGTGGTTCTTCTCCCACAGCCATAAAGGGCCAAAGGATACAATCTGATTGCCCCAAACTTTTAAACAATCGAGTACAGGAAAAAATAATACCGGCAAGTATTCAAGTGATACACATCATCCGGTACAATGATTACAATCATCCAAAAGAAACAAAATGCGAGCAGGAAAGCGAAAACAATTGTGAGAATAACATTAGAGCCAGAGGGCAAGGGAAGCACATCTCAAGTGCTTTCTTCCGGAAAAACCTTGTGGAAGAAGCATCTTGAGCCTTCTTTGTCGGTGACTTCTTGGTCGGCAACATCATCTTCCTCCATATGAAGCGGAGGTATTACCATCAAGCCTTTCTTCCTCAACCTCGTGTCTTTTCTTTTCAAGATTAGAGATCGAGCTTGGTTGCCTTCCTTGCTTCAAGTTCCCTACAGGTCTCCTTTAGCATAGCTATGACGCCTATACGAGGTGGCTTTGACATTGGATGTCTCAGCTGATGTCATGACAATGTCAGGGACATGCTTCCCTTGAAATAGCTTGTAGTGGAAGCCAAGGGCAGGAGCTCTTTTACATACTGAGTCTCTATTAACCAGAATGTCAGGGTATTGATCAGTTATAATACCACACAAGAGGGAGGGAAAGGGTATTGGTCCCTTAATAGCGTAACTGTCAGCATGTTTTAGGATCTGATAAAAAATGTAGCTTCCATAATTAAACTTTGCTTTTGTTCCAACAGCAAAGATGAACCTTCCCAAACCAATGGAGATGGTTGACTTGTGATTTGTGGGAACCCAGTTGGCTGCACCTATCTTGTGCAGAATAGCAAATTTGACATTAATTTGCTAGCGAAGCTTTTCCTTCAAGGGCCAATGTTTTACATTTGGCGATGGTATGTCGACACATGATTGTCGGTTTCTTCAAACTCGGGTTGAGTCTCATCTCCCTAAGTATTTGTTGATTACATGAGGAAACTTCACTTTTCTTCCTCGACAAACACGGTCTCAAAATCTGCGATCTTCCATCTGACCATTGACAGGTTCACAATAAACTCCTTCACCAGACCTTCATAACAATTTGAGAACTTCACCACAGTTCTCATCAACCCAGCTTCCTTGATCAGGTCAATTACCTCTTTGCATTCAAGAGCATCTTTGTGCAGTTCCTTTCAAGTGCAATTCTTTTTAAACTCACATATTTCCACCTATTAGCATTTTCAGGGTGGTGAAAGGAAATGTTGTCAATTGGCACTTCAGGGATTATGGGCATCTTCCCAAGAGACAGCCTCCTTTTTGAATGAATGTCGAGATATTCTGTAACATCAAAGTCGAGAATCATCTGATCGAGGGCTCGGTACTTTCCTTTTCCTTACAATTGAAGTGCTCTTTTGCTTTAGGGTATCACCAACATTCTTGACTTTATCCTTCCTTTGGAAGTTCCACCTTGTTGCCCACGATTTCTCTACAACCTTCTCATACAGGGTCTTGCAACCAACTTGACATTCTTCTCATGAAAGAGCTTGGAACAACACTCTTCTTCCCTTTCCTATTCATTACCCTCCTAGCAATCTGGGATTAACCAGCTATGAGGTCATTATCGAAAACTCCTCATCTAGATTGATGATATGAGAAACCATATTACGATTGGTGTTCTTCTCGGGAGTATCTTCAGAATGCTATCGGATATGTTATCGTGAGACAGGGAGATTTATCGAGTATTATGATCTGGAGATTTCTCAAGAATCTCATCAAAATCTCATTCACATTTGCGGAGAAGATTCAACTACATTATCATCCTTACATCCTTGAGTGACGGAAAGATTTGCATCATCCTTAGCGGAGAATCAACATCATCACGGATGTCTTGACATTCTCATTGACATCTGGATCAAGCTAAGCTAGGGCTAGCGGACTTATGATTCGAGGGCTGAAATCCGGCACAGACTTATTCTTTAGGATACGGACACTATCCTAGTTATTGCCTCATGCACGACCTAGATCCTTCTCTTTACTAGTTACGGGGACAGGAGGATGATGGTCTTGAGGTCTTACGAGAAGAGATATTTGTGCCCTTCTTGCATTTCTTGTCGTAACTTCTTGACCTTTTACGGGTTAGTGGCCATTGTGCAGAGAGAGTCACTCTCGGAGCTTGACATGTTGATGTTTCCTCTAACTTTCCTTACATGGAAGATGGAGATCTGATTCTTGAGATGATGAGGATGATGAAGACATTTTTATTTGATGGTTATTGGAGGATGAAAGCGAAAATAGCAAAGGGTTTCAAAGTTTCTTTTGAGAGAAGTAAGGATGGTACTACTTTCAAAAGAAGAAACTATTATATGAGGATGTCTCTTCCTATTCTTGGACTTCTTAAAATAAGGAAGAAAATACCTAAATAACCCTCTAAACAAAAATTGAAATAAACACTCCCTTTCATCCCTTGTTGTAGGCTCAGTTAATTGCTACAACTTCACATATTGACAAGTATCCAGTTTGTCCCTCAAGGTCTTAAGTTGACAGTTCTTAAGAACTTTAGTACAGATGTCACAGGCCGATGTCATGACATTCTGTATCACATTGTACCTAGTCAGCATCTGCTCCATCCAGATCATCTTAAAGCAATTTCTCCCAACTGCTATGCATTCAACTTTAACATTGTATAAAGTTAAACAGTTTTGCTTCTTGCTGATCCAAAACATGAGACTGTTTCTTAAGAAGTAACATCCATCAACAAGACTTTTACTCAAGCTTTGAACCACACTTTCTCCACTGGATTTCTTGGACAGTTTCAAATGTGGAGGGGTAAGAGTCCTAGTGTGGCTGCCATTATTCAGTCCAAGCTTCTTGACACAATTCCTTGCATTCTTGCGTTGTGAAAGAAGTGTAGAGCCTTCCATCAATGTGTCTGACATTCCTTCAGATACTATGTCATTATCATAGATGGATGCCACCATGATCTTTTCTCCTCTGACAAAGAGGGTTTCATCCAAGACTCCTCTCCTTGTATCCTTTGCGGTAAATCTTGGGTTATCCTTTCATGCCAGATCCTAGTACTTTGCTTGAGTACTTTAAAAGTGGTCAGATGTCTAGACATTGAGTGTGACATTCTGATTTCCTGTCCAACTTTATACTTACCACAGATTCTACCTTTGTACATGAAAGGTCTCGGTATCCTTCTGACTCCTTCTATGGGCCAGTCCTTTTCATTCCTCAAGGTGTGGATGACCCGATTCTTGCGCCAACTCTACTTCCTCTTCATCTTTGAATGTAGAACACATAGAAGACAGAGTGGTGTTCTCAGATTCCCACATGTAGCAGTTGTCCTTTGATCTGACTCCTCTCATAATTACTACTTGATCATCATTGATTACAAGACATTCAGACTTAGTGAAGTTGATTGTGAATCCCATATCACATAGCTGACTTATGCTAATGAGATTTGCAGTCAAACCTTTTACCAGCAATACTCCATTTAAATTTGGAACTCCATACCAGTTTGAGTTTCCAATACCTTTGATTTCTCCTTTGGCTCCATCTCCAAAAGTAACAAAGATGGTAGAGTGATGCTTAACATTATTGAGAAGTTTCTGTCTCCAGGTCATGTGTTTGGAACAACCATCAAAGTACCAATCTTTATTGGTAGACACACTAAGGGAAGTTTAGCTACGGGCAGAGTCTTCTTCTTCCTTTGAGAGGATGATACCCTGTTGGTTTTAGGCTTCACATAAGACCCTTGATTAGGATATCCAAGTAGCACTAGCAAAAGATTTTATGTGACCAAACCTTCCACAATAATGACACCTCCATCTTTGAAACTTTTGTTCATGTTTCTATGATTTTGATGTTGCACCCATGTTGTGACATCTGCTTTGACATTGGTCTATTAGGTCTATTCTTCCTTTTGTTATTGACAAACTTCTTAGTCTCCATATCCTAAAGGACCTATTCCTTGACTTGTGGTATGACATCTTCTTTGTCATTGACTTCGGGTTTGTTCCATTCACAGTTATTAGCAAATCTCTTTGCGTCATACTACAGGCTAGACACATTTCTTGTTTTGGGTTGTGACACCTGCTTTAACATTGTTTTCTTATGTCTCTTCTTCTTAATGTCACCAGCGGGTTGCTTTTCGACCACGTATCCTAGACCATGCTTATTTCACGCATTTTGTCCAGTGAAGAATTTCTTCCAACTTATCGATTACGATGTCAACATTTTGTGATTTAGACATCGATCAAGTTTGGAATTCAACATAATAACATCACATTGAGGTGATTTATAGTGGGCATGTTTTCCTCTTTCTCGACCTCCAACTTCACATTCTCGACTTCCAACTTCTCAATCAGCTTTTTCTATTCCTCATTTTGCTGACATGCTTCTCCATTTTTTATACACAACTTCCTGTAGTTTTCAGCAAGCTCTTCAAATGTCACTTCCTCATCACTAGAATCCATATTAGAGTTGAACACTCCAGAGAGAGCAGTGACAAGTTTGGCACCTTCTTCCTCAGATTCACTTCCTGAATCACCATCGGACCAGTGATACATTCCTTTCTTTTGTTTCTTTAGAAAGGTGGGACATTCAGCTCTAATATGTCCAAATCCTTCACATTCATGACATTGGACTTTACTGCCTTGACTTCCTTTTTCTTCTGACTTGGATCTTCTGCTGGAATCATAAGATCTGCTGATGTCAGATGCAATGTCCTTGACATGTGACCTTGACTTTGGATCAATTCTCCTGATCAGTTTGTTGACTGTCTTCAAGCATGGCTATAGCTTGGATATCTTCTCCTCATATTCCTCCTTGCATCCCTCTTGAAATGGATACAAGTGCTATGCTCTTGTTCTTCTTGTCAGCAGTTTCTTTGGTTCCCATCTCAAAAGTCATAAGAGATCTATAAGTTCTTCAACCTTCAAAGGTCTTGATGTCTGAGCCTCCTCTATTGCGGTGACTTTCATTGCAAATCTCTTAGGCAAGGATCGAGAATCTTTCTCACCAGCTTCTCTTGACATCTTTTCACCAAGTGCTCACGAGGCATTGGCATTTCAAGATATTCATGTGAAATTCATGAATATTCTCATCTTCTTCATCTTCAAATTCTCAAATTTGGTAGTGAGCATCTGAAGTCTTGACATCTTCACCTTGGATGTCCCTCATGAGTAGTTATGAGTGTCCCAACATCCTTGGCGCTCACATTGATGGACGATCGAAGATGTTCTGTCAATACCATTGAGCAGGCATTCAATGCTTTAGAGTTCCCTAGAGCTAGCTCTTCTTCCTCTTTGCTCCATTCCTCCTCGGGTTTCAAGGCAGTGGTCCCATCTTTCTCAAGCTTGGTGGGATGTTTCCATCCTTTATGGCACTCTCAAGCTTTAATGTCCAGATATTGAAGGCAACCATACGAGGCTTCGGTAATCATAATTAGACCCGAATAGGTGGTCTTCCTCAAATCCTCCTTCTTTATCCATTCGCGCGAAACTCCCTAGATCTCACCCAGAAATAACAAGCGGGGTGCTGCTCAATGCCAATTGAAATTCACGGCAGCGGATACTTGATGTCATAGAGAATGTTATGACACGATTATCGACACTATGTTAACAATTCACGATGAATCACGAGCGATAAAGAACACAATAGATTGTTCACCGGTTCGGTTCAACAAACCTACATGGGGCTACCAACCCGGGAGGAAATTCACTATTAGTAGAATTAATTGGAATAAACCACGGTTTATCTCCTTCACTTAAAACCTACCAATGACACTTCAACCTAAGTCCTACTTAGATCGAGTTCCTACTCACTCCCCTCAATCACGGTGATTTCAACCTATTGACTAATTGAATTGTGAAGACACACTTCAATAAACTATCTTGATTTCGGCAAAGCTTTCAATCAAGAGACAAACACTCGTGCTTTAAAGCTTTGGTGATAAACTACCCACAAATAAATCCTAGTCCAATGCACTTATCAATTGATAGTTTCTTGGCTCACAGAGAAACTAGAATTACACAATACCAATTGTTACAAATCCTAACGATTACACAAAAACAAGCTGCTATCTCTTCAATATTCCAGGAGTGCGGTCAGGTTGTAAGGTTCTTTTCCTTTTATAAGTAGTCCACGAATCTTGATTTTGGGCTTCCATAAAGATAGCTAGGGTTCACTTAATTTACTCCTAAAAACATGGTCTTTTCAACAATTTAGGTTTAATTAAGATTAACCTAGCAACCACGTGAGCATGCTTTCTAATAAGAAAAACAATATTTAGCAACTCAACAAACTTCACGAAAATCTGGGAACAAAGCAGTCTGCGAGCAGAATGTCACTTGAATGTCATAACATACTGTTATGACATCGAATTTTCTGAAATTTCCAGCAACAACTTCGATTCGGCATCTTTTACCATCCTTAGCGGTAGGATTTATCTTCAATCTACGAATGTCATGACATCTATCATGACATTGCTAAAACCTAGTTTTACCAAAATTGATGCCAACTTAAAACACTAATAGTAGTATATTGCATGCTCTTTTTGACCGGACTCGTCATGTTGCCCAAACACACACCCATTGAGTTCTCTAATCTTGTCCAGTACATGATGAGAGGTCTTCCTACGATGGGTGGCATCTGAATGGGAGGATTACAGAGGTACTCCTTGATTTTGTTAAAGCGATCGGCAATCGTCGTTCCATTCCTACTTGATCTTTCTTTAGTAACTTGAAGATTGGCTCACGGTGGCGGTTAGATGTGCAATGAATACGGCAATGTAGTTCGGGCCCGAGAAACCTCGACCTCTTTCTCGGTGCGGGTGGCATTTCTTGAATAGCTTTAAAATTGGTCAACTTTAATACCTTTACCACTAACAACAAACCCTAGGAATTTTCGGATCGACTCCAAAGGTGCACTTGTTAGGATTAAGCCTCATCACAGCACTTCTTGATCATCAAATAGTTTACGCAAATGATCAAGATGTTCCTCTTCAGTTTGTGACCGAGCTATCATATATCGGCGTAGACCTCTATCTCGTGATGGATCATGTCATAAAATAGTGTCACCATGGCACATTGATAAGTGGCGCCCGCGTTCTTGATCCGACGACATAACTTTGTAGCAAAAGTGCCCCATGTGTAACAAAAGTAGTCTTCTCCATGTCTTGAGGCCATTTGATCCGATTATGCGGAGAAACCATCCATGAAGGAAAACCTTATCTTTGGCGGTGTTGTCAACTAGAACATCAATATGAGAAAGGAAAAATCGTCTTTCGGACTCGCTTTGTTCAGATCTCTGTAATCCACACACATTCGTACCTTGTCATCCTTCTTGGGCACAGGTACCACATTTGCAACCCAGGGATAAAATATGACTAAGAAACCGGCGATTGAATTGCTTCATAACCCGGCTTTGATTTTCTCGACATCTCGGGCGCATAAACCAGACCTATTTCATTGGGAAAACCCTCTTTTATCGTAATCGGTGAACCACAATATCAATGTCTAAACCGGGCATGTCTTAGATGACAAAAACCTCAATGTAGTCTCGTAGCATCTGAACCAACCTTTCTTTAACTGTTCTCAAGACCCTCTATCTTGATCTCTTTTCATCTTCATTGATACCCAAATTCACAAACTCAACTGCTCTTCATGTGGCTGTATAACTCGATCTTCTTCTTTGTGTCGGCAAGTTCTCACAGCACTTCACAATCCTCCTCACCTTCGTCTTGGCTTGGTAGATCGGATTATCGAAGTCATATTTAGCAATAGCATAGTTGTTATCAGCGAGATTCGGAGTGATTACGCGATTATCACGTGGGTGTGTGTAAGAAACACATAGCTTTTTGAAGGGGTGATAAAGTAAAAGAAAACAAAGATTGAATGCAAAAGTCCAACGATTTTATTGAATGAAAATATGCAAATGACAGATAATAACCCTCAAACGAGCCATAATGCCCCGGGCAAGGCACTAGGCTTTAGAGTTTATTGTTCAAAACATAGAAAATACGAAAAGCAAAAGCAAACAAGAGCAATTACTCGACTAAAGGAGATTGGTATAGCGTCTTGATCTTCCAATTCTTTGAGCCCTTGATGCGGGTTGGGTGATCCACTTGCGATGTGAAGTCGTTGTCGTGCGTCTTCTATAGCATGGATTCCACTTTGGCGATGGAAAGGAAGTTGGCGGCGCGTTCGCGTATCATCTTCGACCTTTGATGGTGAAGCCTAAACCGGTCTTGTCGGTTGAAAGGAAGATCGGGGCCGTCCCCGAAGTACTACCTCCTTCTTCAACTGCGGCTTGAGCATCTTTCGGTGAGGCCATCCTAGGCGGAACTTGTGTAACCGGGGTAGCGGGGAGAGTCAACAGGCATGACTGCGGGATTGTTTCAAAAGCAGCGGGGGTCTCAAAATTCGCCCTCCATCTCAAGATAGCAGACGGTAGAATGATGACCATATATTCTTCTTCACCACATCTTGTAACAACTTTCCTTTACCGGGTATTTCGACACGGTGTAAGGTGGAGTAACTGACACCTGCCCATGTATCCAAGGGCGTCAAGTAGGCAGAGTATTACGGGCGGTTCCATGACAAAGAAAGTGGAATCAAAGTCTAGGAACCGACTTTAGGTGAATGAGCTCTCCAAATCTTGTTCGCTTAGAACCATCAAAAGCCCTCACAATTATGTCAGGGTCTCGGAACCAACCCTTCGACATCAAATCGATCAAAAGCAGGTCTTGGGAGGATATTTAGAAGCGAACCGGTATCTACCAAAACATGGGATAATGTAGTGCCCTTGCATTCCAGAGAGATGTGCAAGGCTTTGTTGTGTTCTTTCGGAAGGAGTCAAATTATGTCGAGAGGCCTAGGCCATTGTTGTAGCCGGGCTAGCAATACAAACTTGAGTGGTCGGTGGTAGTGTCTTGCGGTGCGTGAGCATTCTTCAAAAATTTCACCAAGGCATTAGCATGAGCCTCGGAGCACAAAGCGGAGCAAGCATGGAGATCTTGGCGGAGTCTATCTAAGCTGTTCCACAACATTGTGGTCACTTTTCTTGATAATCTTGAATTTCCTCCATTTCTCGTTTGGAGGTGTCTTGATAACTTCCTTTGGTATACGGTGACGGGATGAGTCTTTGGTTCTTTCCCTCAGCTTGGGGAATGGGTTGAATATTTGGAATGCGAGTTGGAGTCGCAATGTCTTTTGGAGGAGAGATTTAGGAGAACACTCTTCCGGTTGGTCACCTTACTTGATCGGTGATGTTGTCAATGTCAGAATGGTAGCTTCAATGGTCGGAGGGTCTTGCTTGCGCCATGATAGTAAACATCAGCTCCATAATTCCAAGGGATAGCCTTGTCGGAGGAATCTGAAATAGGTCGGGAGTAATAATGAGAGATGCCACTCAGGCACAGGATCGTGAGGAAATCCTTATAGTGTTAACATCGGCATAGTCTTACGAAATCGTCACCCCATCCGTCGCCTTAACATCTTCAATAGGAATCTTGTAGCTCTCGGGACAGTGTACTTCACCATGTAATCAAACTTTCCACTTGGCTGGCCCAAGGTATCCTGTGAGAGTCTTGTTTCATTCGCATTGTAAATCTTCAATTTAGACATTTCTTCACAGCTTCTACAGGTGGTTTGGAAATAGTATCTCACGGTTATCCATCATGCCTGAACCGTCTTCTCAACCAAGCACAACCATCGGTAGGATGGGCACCAACGACAATTCTCTGGGCATCACAGGTTGACACCGACTTCGACAAATTCTTCTTACGAGTCATCGGAGGAATGGTCAAGTCATCTATGTTGAAAACATAAGTATCCTCCCAACGACATTGGAACTCTTGTCATGGTTAGGCATAGGCGCGTTGATCACATTCAAAGTCTCAACGGAGGATCAAACTCAATGCAGCTTCAATCATGTCTTGAATCTTGTTCTTGAGCCCAGATTTGTCGATGTCGTGCCTGGGCTATTGGAATGGTAGCACATTTAGCATTAGGATTGTATCTCGGAGAGGAGGTATTGACATTACGAGAGGAGGATCCTCAAGTGTCGAGCTCTGCTTTCAACATGTGTTGCAAGGCTTATGACAATGGCATGTTGATCTTCGTAAAGCATCTTCGTGGCGCGTTCGACTACGCATTGTCTCGTGAGGTTGTCTTGATGTAGGATTGGAGATCACAACTACCCCACAGTTGGTAGCAGTCGGTCTTGGCTCGCTTTTACGACCATACAGCATTGACTTCTTTCTTACCACCAAAGATCTCTTGACATTTGAAGATGACTACATGAATCTTTCCACTCTTGATACAAGCTTCATCGGCTACTTTGTCGAGAATCATTTCGGTGAGTCGGTGAAGAGTTTCAATCGGATGATTGAAAAATGGGCTGTCGGTGTTCCCATAAACATATCAACCACCTCCTATTGGACAAGGGTGGTTGAACTCCCTATAAATCTCTCCACTTAGGCATACTCTTGAACTTCTCATCACGACCCATAGACATTCTCTGTAGTTGCATGCGAGGAGGTGTCAATTGACATTGTACTCATCATGCATGAAAGCATCGCTAAGTCGCTCAAGTACGGATACGGTCATTTTCTAGCTGATAATACCACTCCAATTGAGTTCCAGACAAACTCTCTTAAAAATAATGCATCCACAACTTTTTGTCATCAGTGTGGGGGTTAATCTTCTGAACATAGGACTTCAAATGCAGTTTAGGGCAAGGCATGCCATCATACTTGTTAAAAGTGGGAACTTTGAACTTGGGAGGAATCACAACACTAGGGAAAGACTCGGATCATCAAAATTCAGACATCTTGAGTTTTCCACGGCATTCGACGATCTTCAAGTTGCTTGTACTTGTCATCTTCATCGAGTCTTGGCCATCATCATAGTTTTCTCAGGCTCAGGCTGACTGCCTTCGCCATCACCCTTGTCACTCCCCTCATTCTTGACACTTCCTTGAGAGAGCTCTATCCGACTGACCACTTTAGGACCACCTTTGTAGCGTCTGCCCATGTTGAGAGACCAACAACCTTCTTTCTTGTTGAGCTTCTTGGATCTTCTTGGCCTTGGACCAAAGCGGTGAACATCTCTTGGCCCAGGCATTACGAGCTTGGAGATCTCTGACGGTCTGTTCAAGAACCATTTACTAAAATAAATAGCGAGAGGATGAGAAAACCAATCTTCATGTACACAGTGATGCAATGTTATGCTATCTATTCACGATGTTTATGCGAATGCAATGCAATGTTTTCAAGGACCTTAGAGATTTAAATTTGTTAAACAAGTAATGAACAAACATTTATTAGTACACTTTTATTCTTTTTCTTTTTAAGTACAAAGAGATAGTTCAAGACAAATAAAAAGAAAAGCATAAACAATCTAAAGCTCTAAGTCTCCCATGGCGCTTCCTCTTGATCCGAGGTAGGCGTTGATGTTGCTCATCGTGAAGTAGCTTGGTCAACTCTAGCACTTTCTTCTCACTTGCATAACACTTGAGCTTGGTATCCCTTTCTTCTTTAAGTGAATCGGATCTCTTCAAGTCTTCAAAATCGGTAGGCATGTCGGGATGGAGACGGTATAAGTCGTCACCTATAACAGGTTCCATAATTATTGGTAAAGCAGTGAATGGCATCATGAGGTTTTGAGCTCGAGCTCATACCCATTTGAGGTAAGGTTCCCAAGGAATGGAGTTTGGTGCCCCAAAGTCTTGGTATCGATCTTCTTTACCATGCCCCAGCGTGTATGAACCTTCGTCGGTAATCGGAGATCGTGATTGTGTCGAACACAATGTCTTGGAGAAGCATATCATGTGGACCATCTCTTGAGCAAAACCAAGCGGCGTAGAGCTAGAGAAGGGTTGTAAGTAATACCTCCCTTATACCAAGTAGTGTTACATTAGGAATTCTCCTGGCGCTCAATGAAAGTGAAGTCCTTTTGAGAGAAAAGACTCCAACGGATATCGAATGAGAGAGTGACATTAATCTTTGAGACCATCTCAACCTTTGTTCATTCTTCAAAGTGATGGAGGAAGGTGCGAAATAAACCACCTAGAAAGTAGCAGTATACAACACATGAGAGTTCCTTGTCTTTTTAGTAATGCAGTGTGGAGAGAATGTAGGATGTCTCCAAGTAAAGTAGGCACGAGATTGCGGTAAGAAACAACTTGATGGCATTGACATCTAGGAATTGATCCGAGTTAGGGAATAGAACCAAACCATAGATTAGCAAGGCCATAATGTCTTCAAATGCATGGAAACTCATAACTTTGAGGAATTCTCGGGCTTTCTTAACCATAAACTTGGAAAGTAAACCCTTAACTCCGCTCCTTGTTTCCCAATTGGCTTCAATGTCTGGGCGCTTAAGATGTAAGGCGGATGCGATGTCTTCATACCTAGGAACCTTTTCTAGACCGGTGAATGGCATTTGGTCAAGATAGGTATCCCAGTAGCAGAGAACTCTTCAAGGTAGGAACAGCGATAATCTGGAAATGTAAAGCAATGGTGTTTCGGATCGAAGAACTAGAATAGGACATGCATCATATCTTCTTTAAAACCGGAGATAACCAAATCAAGTAGATAACCATGTCTTTTGATGAACTGGGTATGATCGGGAATCTCTGAAACCAATTCTTTGAGCTGAGAAGGTATACCCATGAAGTTGATTCGGATAGTCTTTCTAGAAGCCATAATCCTACAAAACAAAGCAAAGATAAATCCTAGGTCCTTGAAATAGTTAGAAATGATATGCAATGCGATGATGTCATGATGTCATGTTTAGCACCTGAACAAATCACCAATGAGCCTAGGTTTAAGGCTTGCAAGAGGTATAGGTGACTACCCACCAAAAGTTTGAGTTGGTTCATCTGTCTATAATAGTAAGCGGGTTCTAGGAATCTCACATCATTGATCTTTCTCGTAGGCGTTTATTTCAATCGACTACCAAGTGGTCGATCGAAAATATCCCAAAGTCTAATCTCAATGGCGTATCAGTATCAACCAACCTTAGTGCACCAAAGCCGACCATCTCTACCTTCTAATGGCCAAGATGGGTCAATTAAGGTTCTAAAAGTTTAGTTAGCGCAGTGACACCACGGAAGCCAAATACTATCCTCAACTTGGGATGAAGAGTATCGGGACATCCAAAGTGTCACGCTAACGTAGCCATCATGTTGACCGTTTGATATCGTCTAGCGGTCGCGATGATTATTGCTACTTACCTAAAGGAAACCGGATCGGGTGTAGGATCCCCACAAATATAATACCCAAGCAACCCTTAAAGATAAAGCAAGCAAGTCAAACCAAAAGCAATAAAGGTGATCTAGAAATCCTAAGATAATTCTCTCTTTAGGGTGTCTCCCCAGTCGCGATTCACGTAACACGGTGGTGACTTTTAGTGTTTTGTATAAATCGCGGATAGCAAAAGTCGCCACCGACTTTCTTTTATCAATTAAGGGAAGGTAAAAGTACATAAAAGACCTTCGTTAGATTCGAGTAAGGAGAAGGTTATGAAAAGGGAAGGTATTAGCACCCTTTCCATCCGTAGTTATCTCACGGGCTCTTAGTTGCTCTTAGATCACTTTAAAATTGTGCTTTCTGTGTGTTTGACAAAAATGTTTTGAAAAGGCATTTCGCTTTGACTTTGTAATGATTCATGTAGGAATGTATACAAAGTGTTCGGAAATGTTTCTTTTTGAAAAGAGTTTGAACTTTGAAAAAAAAGTGTGAGGTGTGAAAAGTATTTTGATAGAGCAAGCAACTAAAAGTCTTATTACCTACTCAGAATTGGTCGTTTTTGTGTATTGTTACGTTCCTTTAGAATAGAGCTATCCACACCATTAGTTGGTAGGTAACTCTATTTGTTGGATGTAAGCGGGACATTCGAAGGGACATCGTATGGTCATAGAAGCCAACTTGTAGGAAGTATCCTAACACATTCGAAGGGATTATCATCATTTTTCGTAGGCGACAATCGAGGGTCAAGATCTTTGTATCGAAGGGACTATGATGTTTTCGGAGGCGACATCGTGGGTCTTATGATCTTTGTATCGAAGGGACTATGATGATTTTTTTTGATAGCAACGGTGCTAGGATACCTCTATGTTCAAGGGACATGACCATTTGTACTTGTAAGGCAACGAGAGAGAATTACCCTAAGGGGTGCATGTGTGAAAGAAGTGTGTTGATTTCAGGTATTTTATCTTGAAAATTATAGTGAGCTATGTTCAATTTTAGTCTTGCCATACACGCCTAATTACTAGCAGTTTATAGGGTGCGGAAATTAAATTGCGGAAAGTAAAGATAAGGAAAGATAAATGTCCTACGCTATTACATGGCTTTGGGGCAGATACATAATTTAAACTTGCGTAAAATAAAAGCCTAATTAAGCCATTACATCCTGTTAGTGTTTTAAGTTGGCATCAATTTTGGTAAAACTAGGTCTTTAGCAATGTCATGATAGATGTCATGACATTCGAGAATTGAAGATAAATCCTACACGCTAAGGATGTTAAAAACAGTTCGAAGCTGGAAGCTAAAATGTGGAAATTATGAAAGATCGATGTCATAACAGATGTTATGACATTCAGTGTGACATTCTGTTCTGCAGAATCTGTTTGTTCCTGAGATTTTTCAGGAAGTTTGTTGAGCTGCTAAATATTGTTTTTCTACTATTAGAAAGCATGCTCACGTGGCTGCTAGGGTAAACTTAATTAAACCTAAATTGGTTGTTGAAAAGACCATGTTTTTAGGAGTATATTAAGTGAACCCTAGCTATCTTTACGGAAGCCCAAAACTGAAGTTTCAGGACTGCTTCTATAAAAGGAAAAGAACCCTTATTCTACTGCAACACCCTTTGAATGTATTGAAGAGTTAGCGACATTTTTGTGTCTTGTTAAGGATTTATGATTGGTATTGTGTAATTCTAGTTTCTCTTGTGAGCCAAGCAACTATCAATTGATAAGTGCATTGGACTAGGATTTCTTTGTAAGGTAGTTTATCACTCAAAGCTTTAAAGCACGAGTGTTTGTCTCTTGATTGAAGCTTTGAAGCAAGATCAAGATATTTTATTGAAGTGTGTCTTCACAATTCAATTAGTCATAGGTTGATATCACTGCGTGATTGAGGGGAGTGAGTAGGAACTCATATCTAAGTAGGACTTAGGTAAAAGGATCATTGGGTAGTGATTAAGTGAGAAGGCATCCAGCGGTGTGTTGGTTGGGGTCTTCGATTGATCGCTAATAGTGAACTTTATCCACGGCTTGGTAGCCCCGGATGTAGGTTTGTTGAACCGAGCTGGGTGAACAACTTATGTGTTATTCTTGCTTTATTGTTCTTGTGTGTTATTAATATAGTGTTGAATCTTGTGTCATAACATTCTCTTTGACATCACGTATCTGCTTTGAAATTTCACTTGGCATCGGCGGGCACCACACTTGTTATTTGGGTGAGATCTAGGGATAATAGTTTCTGGCGTAATGGATAAAAAAGGAGGATTTGGAGGAAGACCACCTATTCTGGATGGGTCTAATTATGATTACTGGAAGCCTCGTATGGTTGCCTTCTTAAGATCAGTGGATAATAAAGCTTGGAGAGCTGCTGATAAAGGATGGAAACATCCCACCAAGCTTGAGGAAGGTGGGACTACTGTCTTGAAACCTGAGGAGGAATGGAGTAAAGAGGAAGAAGAGCTAGCTCTAGGGAACTCTAAAGTATTGAATGCTTTGTTCAATGGTATTGACAGGAATATCTTCAGACTGGTTCATCAATTTGAGCTGGCCAAGGATGTTTGGGACACTCTCAGAACTACTCATGAGGGAACATCCAAGGTGAAGATGTCAAGACTTCAGATGCTCACTACCAAATTTGAGAATTTGAAGATGAAGGAAGATGAGAATATTCATGAATTTCACATGAATATTTTGGAAATTGCCAATGCCTCAGGAGCACTTGGTGAAAAGATGTCGGAAGAGAAGGCGGTGAGAAGATTCTCGGATCCTTGCCTAGAGATTTGCAATGAAAGTCACTGCAATAGAGGAGGCTCGGGACATGACACCTTGAAGGTTGAAGAACGATAGGATCTCTTATGACTTTTGAGATGGGAATCGGTGAAGCTGTGACAAGAAGAATAAGAGCATAGCACTTGTATCAATGAAGAGGGATGCAAGGAGGAAGATGAGGAAGATATGAAGCTATAGCCATGCTTGAAGGCAGTTCAACAAAGCGATCGGGAGAATTGATCCAATGTCAAGGTCAAATGTCGAGGACATTGCATCGACATCGACAAATCTTATGACTCTAACGGAAGATCCAAGTCGAGGAGGATAAAGTCAAGAGAGAAGTCCGTGTCATGGTTGTGAAGGATATGGACATATTAAGGTGAATGTCCCACCTTTCTAAAGAAACAAAAGAAAGGAATGGTTGTCACTTGGTCTGATGGTGATTTAGGAAGTGAATCTGAGGAAGAAGGAGCCAAAGGGTCCTTTGCTCATTTGGAGTGTACAATTCGATATGGATTCTAGTGATGAGGAAGTGACATTTGAAGGCTTCTTGAAACCTCTGAAAGTTGTGTATAAAAATGGTGAAGTATGTCGGAAAGAATGAGGCAGAAAAAGGCGATTGAGAAGTTGGGCGAGAATGTGAAGTGGAGGCGAGAAAAGGAAAACACAGCCACTATAAATCACCTCAATAGTGATATTGTAATGTTGAACTCCAAACTTGATCAGATGTCTAAATCTGTCAACATGTTGACATCTGGTACTGATAAGTTAGAGGAAATTCTTCAGCTTGGACAAAATGCAGGGAACAAGCATGGTCTAGGATATGTGACTGAAAAGCAACCTGTTGGTGACATTAAGAAGAAGAGACATAGGAAAACAATGTCAAAGCAGGTGTCACAATCCAAAGCGAGAATAATATGCAGTTCGGGACATGTATTTGCAAAGAGATTTGCAAAAAACCAGGAATGGAACAAACCTGGGAAGTCAATGACAAAGAAGATGTCATACCACAAGTCAAGGAATAGGTCTGCCTCAGGGTATGTGGAGACAAAGAGGTTTGCCAATAACAAAATGAAGAACAGACCTAATGGACCAATGTCAAAGCAGATGTCACAACATTGGGTGCAACATCAAAATCATAGAAACATGAACAAAAAGTTTCAAAGATGGAGGTGTCATTATTGTGGAAGGTTTGGTCACATAAAATCTTTTTCGAGGCTACATGGATATCCTAATCAAGGGCCTTATGTGAAGCCTAAAACCAGGTATCATACTCTCAGGGTGGAAGAAGAAGACATTTGCTCTGCTGCTAACTTTCCTTAGTATGTCTACCAAGAAAGATTGCTACTTTGACGTGGATGTTCCAATCACATGGTGGAGCAGGAATCTTCTCGATAATGTTAAGCATCACTCTACCAGCTTTGTTACTTTTAGAGATGGAGCCAAAGGAGAAATCAAAGGTATTGGAAACTCAATGATGCGGAGCTCCAAGCCTAAATGGAGTATTGCTTGTAAAGGTTTGACGCAAATCTCATTAGCATAAGTCACTATGTGATATGGGATTCAGATCGACTTCACTAAATCTGAATGTCTTGTAATCAATGGTGATCAAGTAGTGATGATGAGAGGTCGGATCAAGGACAAGCTACTACAAGTGGGAATCGAGAGCACCATCATCTCTATGAGTTCCACAGACAAAGATGAAGAGGAAGTAAAGTTGTGGCCGCAAGTATCGGTCATCCACACCTCGGAGGAATGAAAGGATCATTTCCATAGAAGTCGAAGGATACCAAGATTGGTCATAGACAAAGGAGAATATATGGTAAGTATGAGGGTGAGCAGGAGGAATGTCACTCTCAATGTCTAGACATCGACCACTTGTAAGTCGAAGCAAAGTACTAAGACCGGCATGAAAGGATAACCTAGTATCTTCTTGTCAAGGATACGGAGAAGAGTCTTGGATGAAACCCTCGTAGAGGAGAAAAGATCATGGTGGCATCCATCTATGATAATGACATAGTTTACGAAGGAATGTCGGACACATTGATGGAAGCTCAACACTTCTTTCACGAGCAAGGAATTGTGCCAAGAAGCTTGAGCGGAATAATGGCAGCCACTAGGACTCTCACCCTCCACATTTGAAGTTGTCCAAGAAAACCATTGGAGAAGTGTTGATCAAAACTTGGGTAAAGACCATTGATGGATGTTCCTTCTTGAGAAACAATCTCATGTTTTGGATCGGCAAAAGCAATGTTTAACTTTATACAATGTTAAAGTTGAATACATATGGCTGAGGCTGTTTTAAGATGATCGGATAAAGCGGATCTTGGAAGTACAATGTCATACGAGGATGTCATGACATTATCTTTGTAACGATGTTATTAGAACTCTTGAGGCTTGGTCAATTTAGGACTTAAGGGACAAATTGGGTATTTGTCAATATGAGGAGTTGTAGCAATTAGGCGTGCCTACAACAAGGGATGAAAAGAACTTTTATTTCAATTATTTTAAGAGGGTCATTTGGGTATTTTCATCCTTATTTTAAAAGGTCCAAGAATAGGAAGAGACATTCTCATATAATAGTTTCTTCTTTTGAAAGTAGTATCACCTTTTCTTCTCCCAAAAAACTATGATACTCTCGCTATTTTCACTTTCATCCTCCCAAAACCATCGTGAAAATGGCTTCATCATCCTCATCATCTCAAGAAGCAGGATCTTCGTCTCCATCCATGGTGACGTCGGAACAAATAATGAAGCCATGCAAGGTGAAGCCTTGAGGGTTACACCATTGTACGTGCAATAGCTCTTGACCGAGAAGGTCAAGAAATTGCGCACAAGGAATGCAAGAAGAACTCAAGCATCTCCATGGGTAAGTCTTTACCATCCGCTTGTTCCCTCAAAATGGTAAGCACATAGGAGTCTAGGGCTGTGCATATAGCCATTGCTAGATTGGTAACAGGATCCTCAGGGAGAATTTGTTCTGGGTTTCAATTCCCTAAATGTCGATCTGCTAGTCCTAGTTTAGCAGTTGATCCGGATGTCACTGAGAATGTCAAGACATCTGGTGATCATGATACTTCCCCTACCAAGAATAATGAAGACCTTTACATTAAGTGCGGTAGGTGTTGATGATGCTTGTAATAAAATCTCTGCTGATAAGGAAGATGAGATCTCTGACAGTATTCTTGAGAAGTCCCCAGCAAAATGTTGCTCTGATAAAGCCTCTGCTGATTATATTTCTGATAGTATTCTTGAAGAATCATCAGCAAAGTGTGCCTCTGGTAAAGTCCCTGATGACTACATTTCTGACAGCATTTTGGAAGAGTCACCAGTTCAAGAATCTAATCATTTAACGAACCTCCAGGTCATTGATTTAGATGAGATGTTCTCGACAATGATCTTATTGCCAATGTCAATCCAGCATTGCAAAAGAATGATGAAAAGGAAGGGTAGCAGACATCAGAGCCACCGCCATGAGAAGATCTTGAAGATATGTGCAAACACGAGAGTATCACAAGTGGACCCTCTACAAGGAGGTAGGTAAAGGCTGTTGGTGGTGACTCTAGGCCAAAGAGAACACCAATTGTGAAAAGAGGAAAGAACATGAATCTTGATCAGGACTCGATTTTAATGTTGAAGAGAAGGTCACGACATTCATCGGAAAGAAGCAAACTCTTGGGAAGCGCTCAAAGTGCAGAAGTGGCCATTGATAACATTTCTTTCCATCATCTTGAAAATCTGGAAGATGGAAGTATATTTACTTAAAGAGGTTGCACTAGAAAGAGAGTTGAACAAGAGTGCTTTAGAGTGCAAGGAGTTGTTGACTTGATCAAGGAAGCGATGCGAAAGCAGTTGTGAGTTTCTCAAGCATATGAAGTTCTGAAAGAATTTATAGTCAATCTGTCTAGTGGATGTGGGGATGGGAGGTCTCATCTGCAGAGTTTTATGTAAGGGAGGAAAGTCGGGTTTTCTCAAGTATAATCAACAGTTCACAGGTAGATCGATGATACTCGGCGGTGGAGAAACGACAACAAGATCATCAAACTATAAGCGCCAAACAAGTAAGGCAATGGCCTCGAAGGAAAACTCTCGACAAGCAAGTTGAGTGTCAAATTTGCCATCTTGCATAAGATTGGTGCTTCTACGGGTCCCAACCAATCACAAATCCACCATCTCTATTGGGCATATTTATATACATTGGGCACTCGAGACCAAATTTGACTATGGTACCTACATATTTAAAGCAGACCCTAAAGCTATGCAATCAAAGGACCTATAGCCTTTCCCTCCCTGCGTGGAATTATAATTGATCGACATCCGATTCTTGGTGTGATTGATGCAAGAGAGCCCTGCTCTTGGATTCCTACAAACTGTTCCAAGGGAAGCATGTCGGACATTGTCATGACATCTGCTGAGACATCAACATCAAAGAAAATTCTCGGAAGGCAAATGTCATTGTTGTGCTAAGAAGCAACTGTAAGGAGCTTGAAGCAAGAAAGCAAAGTGGAAGAGCTAATCTCTCAACTAGAGCGGACACGGAGGTTGAGGATGAAGGAAAGGCGATAATGATGCTGTTGGTGATCTTTGAAGATGATGATATTCGGATGGGCTGCTGAAGGAGGCTACGAAGATGTGTCATTTCACGGTGCTTCTACGGAGAAGAAAGCACTTGAAATCTGCCCACATTCTTGATCATCATTTTCTTGTATTGTTTTGTTTTGATTCTTGTATTTTTCCCCTTGTTTGGTTGTTTGTAATCCTTTATTGTGAGATGTGTAAGGCTGAACAAAATGTACCTCTAAAAACAATCTTGGTACTTATTTATTTCTTTGGTATATTGGTTTACGCTTTGTTGATTAAAAGTTTGGGAAAATTGTATGGCTTCCTTTGGCCCTTTATGGCTAAAGGGAGAAGAACTCGTGTTGTGATGAGTATGGGGCTTTAAGAACTTGTGGCATAATTGTAGGAATTGTAGGGAATTGTGGGATTTCGTATGGGTAGAATTTATCTTATCTCTAGGTTCTAGTTTATTTAAGCTTAGAACTAGTTAGTCTTCTTGCATAGGTACTACGATGTGTTAGGTAGTTTTAGCCAAAATGTGCCAAGGGGAGTTTGTTAGTGTTTTAAGTTGGCATAAATTTTGGTAAAACTAGGTCTTTAGCAATGTCATGATAGATGTCATGACATTGGAGATTGAAGATAAATCCTACACGCTAAGGATGTTAAAAGCATTTCAGCTGGAAGCTAAAGTCTTTGGAAATTCAGAAAGCATCGATGTCATAACAAATGTTATGACATTCGATTATGACATTACATCTGCAGTCTGTTTGTTCTGAGATTTTTCGGGAAGTTTGTTGAGCTGCTAAATATTGTTTTCTATTATTAGAAAGCATGCTCACGTGGCTGCTAGGGTAAACTTAATTAAACCTAAATTGGTTGTTGAAAAGACCATGTTTTAAGGTAAATTAAGTGAACCCTAGCTATCTTTATGGAAGCCCAAAGCGAGTTTCAGGATGCTTCTATAAAAGGAAAAGAACCCTTATTCTCTTGCAACACTTTGAATGTATTGAAGAGTTAGCGACTTGTGTTTGTGTCTTTAAAGGGATTTAAGTTGGTATTGTAATTCTAGTTTCTCTTGTGAGCCAAGCAACTATCAATTGATAAGTGCATTGGACTAGGATTTCTGTAAGGGTAATTTATCACTCAAAGCTTTAAAGCAGTATTTGTCTCTTGATTGAAGCTTTGAAGCAAGATCAAGATATTTTATTGAAGTGTGTCTTCACAATTCAATTAGTCAATAGGTTGATATCCTTCTGTCGTGATTGAGGGGGTGAGTAGGAACTCATATCTAAGTAGGACTTAGGTAAAAGGATCATTGGGTAGTGATTAAGTGAGAAGGTCATCAACAAGTGTGTTGGCTGTAGGGTCTTCAATTGATCGCTAATAGTGAACTTTATCCACGGCTTGGCCCCGGATGTAGGTTTGTTGACGGGCGGGTGAACAACTTATTGTGTTATTCTTTCGTATTTCTTGTGTGACATTGTATAGTGTCGAATCTTGTGTCATAACATTCTCTTTGACATCACGTATCTGCTGCAGAATTTCATCCATGAGCGATTACATTATTAGAAAAAGCGATAAAAGAAATAAATGCAAGCGGATAACCGCAAAAGGATGAAATCGGAAAATACGAGAAGAAATCGGACAAGAGGAAAATATTAGCAAAAATGCAAGTTTTTTAAATGAGAAAAATATGGCATGCTGGAAATAACATTAATATGCTAAAATAATTTTTTGGGATTTTTTGGAAAAGATTTAATAATTAAAAACTAATTAAAAGTGATTTTAATGCTAAATTATGAATAAAATTAAATATGCATGCAAAATAATATTTTTGAATTTTATAAATTAAATAAACATTTTATGAAAATAAATGCAAAAGGAAAAATATTTTTGAGGATTTTTAATGCATGAATAAAAATTATGAAAAGAATTAAAATTGCATGAAAATATTAAATAAATATAGAAAAATATGAAAGTTTGTAAAAAAGGGAGAAAAACCAAATGGTCACGGGAGTCGAACCCGGGACCACCTTTCTAAACCCCATGCCTTGCCAAGCCCAGCTGGAGCAGCATGTTGTTGAACATTGGAGCGAGCGGATTACAAGCAAGTGTCACGTCTGGTTGCTTAGAACTCGCCAATTCGTCATCGTCCTCGTTTTGAATTTTTGAAAGTTGGCGTGGGTCTTTCTTCGCTTTCGATCCCAAATCCTAAAATCCAGTACAAGCAATATAAATTCAATTCAAAGGCATGGTTCGATTGAGTCATCATCCTTACACGATGGTGGTGTTCGTTTTGTCCAATTTTTCCTATTTGAGAAACCCTAAAGCGGCACGGGAACCCTAATCATGGCATCTTTTGATTCTTGCTGAAACTCAAATCAAACTATGAAAGCAAAAACACCATTAGCAACACAAATATGCAATCAAAACACATTAAACATGGTTGTATGTATGGATTCGATTCGAGTTATATTGACACAAACGTGACTTGGTTAGGGCGATTACGGGCGTTTCAACGTGGGGATGATTGGCATAGCTTCACAGGGGCCTTAAGGATACTTATCAATCCTCAAAACTCCTTGAATTGGCTGCAAGCGAAATTCGAAATTGCTTTTTCACAAGTTTCTTTGAAAATTTTTAGGGTTCTTGAGGCAATTTTTTACATCCTCTTGATGTGTCGCATTGTACATTAATAGAGGATGGATTTGGAGTTAATTTGAGGAAGAATCAATCACTAATCAATGTCAAATTTTCATTTTTTGATCAATTTTCAATCAAATCTTGCCATATCAATCCAAATTTCGAAATTTGCTGGCTTTATTGAGTTGCTTGTATCTCAAGGAAGAGGGAAAAATCAAATTTGCATTTAATTTTGATTTTATACTTTATTTTTGAATTTAATTTGTATTTAAATGAATAAATTCCAAATTAAATAGAAAAATAAAATAAAAATTCGTCGCATTGGGCTTGGATATTCCTAATGGTATAAGGAACAAGTTTGGATGAAGAAAAAGTAAGCCCATTTGCAAAAATTTTGATTTTTAGAAGCATTTCTCTTTGTGCACTTCTTCAAAATTTCCCAACTTGTGAATGGTGTATCTTGCTCAATTTTCCACATTTTGAGTGTTCTTGGACTTTTTAAAGCTCTAAGAGTCCTATAACCAACCTCTTTGGTTTCATCTCAATTGGAGTTTCCATGCTCAATATATCTTCAAAACAAAAGTTGACTTTTGTTGATATTGAAAAGGACACATAATGTTTTGATCCATACCTTCCAAATGAAGCATTTTTGAACATTCTCGTGAGACATGAAGTTGTAGAAATTGAATTTCCTTCAAAATGAGCTTTGGTGGGAAACTTTACGAGAAAGTATGAGAAAGTTATGATCGGTCAAACTTGATTGACTTTTCACCTAGAAACCTAATTTAGAAAGTTTGACTTTTGAGCAAATCTTTAGTTTTCTTGATGAATCATGATCAACCCTTGATCAAAAGATGAATGTAACTTCAAAATGAGGATGTTGACCAAAAATCATGAAGTTTGGTGTATGTTGACCATAGTTGACTTTTGGTCCAATACGATTGATTTTCAACCATCGAGCAATTATGCGAAATTTGATCATGAGGCTTGAAACTTGACATGGAGAATCTTTGAAGCATATATGGAGGCATGATGACCATTGGAGACGTTAGAAGTCCATCTTGACCTGATAGATACCAAACCTAGTTTGGGTTGATTGTCTAGGAGAGAGTTTGTCTGATCAACTCTTGAGGAATCCTTGAGTATGGATGTATGAAATGTCTTGAGAAGATGGAGGGCAAATTTTGGGTATGACACATTGGTACTACTTTGAGGTTCAAAATGACACAAACTAGGTTTACTACAACTCTTTGTTTTGGATGCGATTGTGGAATAAAAATCTGAACAAACTTTTGCGTGTGATACATACTTGAGGTTGATGTTAAGTACAATGGCCACATTTGTACTTTCATGTTCTAGGACAAAGATTGTGTCCCCATTGTAGGAATGATACCAAAGCAGCATGAGGGAAATTAGACTAGTGCATGTCGAGTATTCTAAAGATAGAGTTTCGAACTGTTGGACGTGAGTGCCTTAAGTAAGCGACTTAGACGGTGATATTTTGGACAGTTCCGCGAAGGTTTATTTGTATCTTGTAGAAGATTTTAAGGATTTATTTCAGAGCTTAGAAGTTCCTTTGTTTTGGATTGATAACTTTGTGAGTTTGATGGAAGATCTTTTTACAAGTTGGTATTAATCGTGGGTATTTGACTCGAGATGGTTGAGTTGCTATTTGGACTTCGCAATGGTAAGCGAATTTGTTTGAGCCAGTGGAAAGTTTAGCGAATGCTTTGATTTTGGTTTTGTTTTGTACTGGAGAACCTTGTGCGGCATATTGTGATATTTCATTTTGGACATAAGATGATGGATGTTTTATTAAGAAGAATGTTCTATCTGTGTTCAAGTCGGTCAGCGACGGCATTTGTGTTAGATTCCATAAAATTTAGGTTATGGTTCTAAGTCCAACCTATGTTGTAATTGCAGGGGTAAGAGACGCGTTGATAAGTAGAGTTCTCGAGAGTGTTGTGAAGTAGAGTTCTCGATGGAAAGTTATGAAAGAGTAATTCTTGAGTTGGTGGGCGGCGTTGCGAGGTGTCCGGATGGGTGTCTGGCTTGAACGCATCCATTTTGAGTGATTGTAAAGTTGAGGTTTAACCAAGTTGTTTCTGGTTGGCATCTTATGCATTAAGGTGATGCAACATGGTTTAGACACCGAGCATTGAATTGTTTAGCGGTAAGCGAGGTTGTTGGATTTGGACTAGTGAGTTATGGTCGAGAAATCGCTGTTTAAGCCCTAGGATGAGTGGTGTATCTCGGTTTGATTATGCTTGAGTAACTTGTTTTGTTCAAGGGTGGTACGTTGGTAATCTACAAGGAAGATGTGACCTTGTGATTTTTACGGAATGAGCGATAACTTAAAGTGTGATTCTTGAGTTTGTGCTTATGCGTGTATGAAGGCACCTTTTTCGTGTTTGTGTAGCGCTGGTTTTACCCTATTTTGATTGTTTCGGTTTTGGTTTGTATAACCATTTGTTGTTTTCGTTTAGCGATGGTGACGGTGTTGTGTTGTAGGACTTTATGTTCCTATCTTTGGTGACTCGTTCCCGAGGTGTCGGTTCGAGTGTGTGACTAATTCTATGGTTGAGACATTAGGATAGTATCGATCTCGGTTGTTTGGTTCTCGAGTGAACCGGTGTGTTTACGGCTTGTTTAGTTGTTGGGTGTTAGTTGGTTGTCGGGTGCATGGTGGGCTTTGCATCTCGGCATGGTTGTTCTTGTCTAGACGTTGTGAGAGATACCCTTGTGTTTGGTGTATTCTATATGTTGTTTAATTGACGCGAGGATTGAGTAGACGAATGTGTAGACTTGTCCCGTTTTGTTCATTGTGGTCGAAATTTCGAGGACGAAAAGTTTATAAGTGGGGGAGAGTTGTAACGCCCGTTTTATTTAATATTATATTATATTAATATTTTTGAATTATCGTTTGGCGATTTTGACGATGAAAATAATTATATTAATCGGTATAACTATTAGTATATTTGGCGATGTTTTGTTCGGTTCGGTAAAATATTATTTGGACCGATATATAATTCCCCGAAATTATTTTAATTGATTGAATAAATGATATTGGTAAATATTATTAATGTGTTATATTGTAAGAATTGGTTAGGGGTGTGAGGAGTAATTGATGAGAATTGGGTTTCAACTAAGAAACATATTATAAACCATTTCTCCTCATTTTCTTTCCATTCATAACACACCAAAGCCAAACATGAGAAAGTGAGGAAGCTAGTAAGAAACATAACTTATATAAGTCATTTTCCTCATTTCTTCCCATTTGTAAAACAAAAAGCCAAGAATAGAAACTTGAGAGTTTGAGAGGAAAAGAGGGTTTTGGAAAGAAGAAGAAGAGAGAAGATGAGGAAGATCTTGAACAAGGAGCATGAGAGGAAGCTTGAGTTGGGCTTGGTAGCATCACCTTGGATCATCTCAAGCTAGAGGTAAGGGTTTGATTTTCCTTTCCATATAGTTAGGGTTTGATGGATATGTTGTGGATTTAGGAAAAAAAATTAGTATTTTGATCCATGGGGTTATAGTTTGCCATTGTTTTGGTGTTGTGTTGTTGTTGTTGAAATTCTCAATTAATGGTAGAAGTATATTTTGATGTTGTATTTGAGGTATATATGTTGTGTTGATGATAAGAGTTGGTGAGTTAGTGATAAGAGATGTTTGGTGGGTTTAGTTGAATTGAGGAAAATTGATAGTAGAGTTTTATAATTTTGTTGGTTGATTGTTGAAATGTTAGAGGAGTTAAAATTGGTTAGAGATTATGAGTAATATTATTATTAATTATTATTAGTAAGGTAGAATGAAAATAGAAATGAAAATATAAAATAGAAATGAAATTAGTAAAATGAAATGGAAATGGTGAAAATAAACTACCTAAAAACTAGAAAACAAAAATATGAAAACGTATGAAAATGGCAAACGCAGGAATGGAAAAACGCAGGGAAATGAAATGGCAATGGGAAAAGGAAACATAGCAGTAAAGTTAGAAAATATTTTAAGTAGGATATGTTCCTTTTAGAAAATAATAATTGAATAATATTGTAGATTAGTCTTTAGTACTATGTTTATCAGTAAGAATTAATAATGTTAAAATAGGACAATAAATTTTAAAAGATAATATACTTTTTCACCTTCCTATTTGACCAATGTTTAAAAAGAAATTCTCTAGTTTGGTGTGTAGATTTCACTGTCTTCCCTTTAATCGATAAAAGAGGAATATTCACACATATTTTTATGGGGATGGATAATGGATGCAATGCGGCAAATGAAATAAGTGATATGACCTCATGCAAATGAAATAATAGAAAACTGTAAAGTTAGAAAAATATAGAAAAAATATAGAAAACCATCTCCTGTAATTTTGAAACAGTTCTGTCTGTTTCAATTTCATTATTCCATATACTACTAGTTAGTATTAATAAAATTTAATTAGGACACAAGTTAGCCGATTAAATTTAGAACTCGATTATGTTCCGATTTTCGATTTGATAAATTGACGACGGACAAGTTGTTCAATTCAACGAAAATTGATGCTAGCTAAGTTCGACGTGTAGAACGTAGTGGTGAATTAGTTTTAGAAATTACGAGTTTTTTGAGACGACCGAAACAAGCCAATTTACGGTAAAATTGAATCGGACGGTGTTTTATTAGATTTAAAGTACGTATGGACAATCCGATTTCGACGTCGATGAATATGATTAATACCGGTTGTTAGGAATGACTTTTGTGACGATTATAGGTGTTTGACTATTTTCCCGTTTTCGGAAGTTAGTGAATTAATTAATAATGATGCGGTGTGAATAAACGTAAGTTTTGCGACGGTGTATTTATTAATGAATACTTGTTGATTTGCGATGCAATAATATATGCCTTTGTACATGATGCTTATATTGATGTTGTTAATAAATGCTTCCGAATTGTGAATGCATGATTTTGACGGTGATGAATTATTAGTGATGAAATTCTTAAATGCGATTGTGATGCGATGATATATTTATCTTGTTTTGGATAAATTATGGCGATGTGGGCTTCATGCCAATTTGGATGAGGGATGATGATGTTGTTATGTTGTGTTGTTTTATTGTCGAGTCACATACATTTCATAAGCGAAGGGGGCTTTTATGCCAAGTGATGATGGCTTTTATGCGGCGAAGATCGGCTTTATGCCAAGTGTCCTAATACGGACAACGATGGGTACCACATGCATAACATAGTCGTGTCTCATGGAGTCGGTTATGTCTATGTTTTAGTTGTTTGGCGTTGGGTTTGTTGATTGATGGATGATATTGAATTGCGATGTTATATGATGTAATGATGTTTGTGATGATGTTGTGATGATGGGCTTTATGCCAAAAGCGAAGATGGGCTTTATGCCAAAAGCGAAGATGGGCTTTAGCCAATTTGCGATGATTTATTTATGTTGCTTATGTTACTAGCATTATTTAATGTTGTTGATTGGTGTTTTGTTTAAGACTACCGTGTTAATTAGTGATGTATTAGCTCGTGACGAATTCGGTGGTGACGGAGGGTTATGTGTGGTTGCTGATGCCGATGAAGTTATGGTGATATAGTGTAGATTATACACATTAGGATGATGAGTAAAGTATGTGAGTTTTGATTATGTGTTGGAATTACACTTATTAAGCTATACTCTTTATAATTCCGACTATATATATATTTATCATGCCTTAATTATATGTTTTGAGTATCTCACCTTTACTTGTTTAGCGTTACCTATATATTGGTAACGTCAGGGTTATGAAGACAGAGTCTATAGTCTGTTTAGTAGTCGGTGGCTACGTCACGTAGCACTTGGAAAATGTTTATGTCGTCTTGTTGTTGTTGTTTTATTATTATTCCTTTTGTGAATAAGAACCATAATTCATAAAAACATGATTTTGAGGAAGTTTAATAAAGGAGATGTTTTGATTTCTATGAATCAATTTATGTTTCCTGCGATGCTATGTATCCAAATTTATACTTTAAAGTAAAGCTTTTAAAGTGAGTTGTTTTGATGGTGTAAGCCTCAATATTTAATTTATAAAATTTTAAAATTACTCGATTTTGTATATAAAACCTTGGGTAGATTGAGGTGTTACTTTAACTTCAATGAACCCATATTTGCAGGCATTCGGTCATCCATAATCCGTAATTCTCTATTTACACAACTGCACACATGTATTATGGTAGGTTACTCACAACACTATGCTAAATTGTGCCTCATAATATGTGTGTGATTATACCAATGAGTTAAGCATGTCTAAAACAAGCTCGACCAATACGCCATTGAAGGGGATCTTGATGCAATTGGATTTGATGAGACATCTCCCATGAAGTTTCTAACACCAGAATTCTTCAACAAATGTCAAGCACATGAAGAGGGAGTAACATGGAGCATGACTCGTTGCATAGGCATACAAGACCAGCTAATCCTTTTTGTAAAGCATTATGAAACACATGCCTATTTTGTATCTCATAATGTTGTTTAATTAGGCTTACTATACAACTTAACTCCCTTTTTTTGATTAACATAGTCATGTGTTATGACTGCCTTTGCGTCGACACTTATGTTGTAGCCTTATATTAGAATGTTGCAATGGAAACTCAACCCTTACGGGCTAACAGTTTTGGAATGTTATGGAATATCCTGAATTGAAAAATTTGATGTTTTTCAAGAGTTTAATCTTAAGTACTTGAAGGTTTTGATTTTGTTTTAAATAGCTTGCCATTATAACTTATGAAACTGAGTAGAAAATGTAACTGCCAATTCTTCCAGAAATTAAACTCAAAGTATTAATCCGATTAACTGCCAATACTTCTGAGTAGAATATTCTAGTTTTCTTACTATTATAGAATTTTTAGAAAACACTGTTCCAAATAATATTCAAGTTAAGAGAGTAATAACTACATCAGAATTGAAAAACACCTTTAGATACACCTTCAAATATCTCAATAATAAGTCATTTCAAATATACCATTAAGCTCAAAATTTTTGGAACAGATACCCCATTCTTAGGTTTTTTTATTAATACAAGTGATATGTTGCTCTTGGGATAACCTCGGGATTTGACTTGATATATAGAGGTCATGCTTCTGTGTTTCTATTTAATGCTTGACTTTATCATGTCAAGTCTACTTCCACCATGTCAACCTACCTTT